>VACF01001478.1:127419-204809 GCA_006891605.1 Pleurozium schreberi | reverse complement strand
GTGGACGTTAGTTCGGCGACTTGCTTGTGATGATTGTGGGAAGCCAGATGAAAGCGAGCAATTGGCGATGGTGGACTCTGACCCGCAGAAACTGCGAGAGCACAACTGAAGTCCCAAATACAGACCTCGCTGCGCACAATTGGCCGGGCTTCGGGCGACAATCGCAGTTCTGGCGTTCAATGGCCTCGCCCCACTTTCGTATCTACCCGCAGAGCGGGAGGGAGGGAGGGAGAGCACACGACGACGACCTCCTTGCAGGTGTATACCCGGGTGTGTTCGATACCCGGAGGTTTTCACGTCGGTCAGTTGGCAGGCTCTGGTGCTGCCCGGCCGGTGCGCCGATCTCGTCTCCGGACACTAGCATCTCGGAATTCGGGCTTCGGGACTTTGGATGGATGAACTCCGTTTCTCGTCTCCTGAAKCTGGATGTAGTTCATCCAACTGATTGTTTTGGATAGATTTTGCTGTTGATGCAACTTAGTGGGTCCGGACTGGATTTCATTCGAATGGACTTGGATTCGGTTCCGCTGAGTGTTTTTCATCCGTTTGCGCTCTGTAGATGTTTTTCATTCGTGGCCAGGCCGAGTTGTTTTCCATCCCCTATGAGTCATTTGGCGCCTCTTGTTGTAAGTTAGTGTTTTGCACGCGGTAATTATTGGGGGGGCATTCTGGTGGCCCTGACACTGGGTAAAAGCCGGTATTACCTGCGTCATCCGCCTGATTATTAATGGGGTCAATGTTAATTCTAGTGGACTTTGCCTCAGATGAGGGGGTCAGATCCTCATTAATTATAAACATGAACTTTGATTAGGAATTTATCCATTTTTCAAGGAAGTCCAGAAGGAATAATATTTAACCCTTGAAGGACGGACCGATGGCCTTGGAAATCATGCATTTTTTAAACCGTTTGATGGTGTGATTTTATGTACTTTGAAAAGACAAATATACAGTAGAATCATTCTAACTCGATACTCTCTAACTCGATAAAGTTTTACCAAAGAACATTGATTGTTGGTCATGGCTTAACAATATGAACCACATGTGAAGATTATGTCCCTCTTTAAGCAATAACCTCTCTTATCAAATATGTCAAACCGGTGAGTTAGGGAGGTTTTACTATATACTCATTGGAAGTTAAAATATTGAGGATGAAAAGTTGCATTTTTGTCCTACACGGTTTGATTCTCTATCATCAAGAGGACACGAAACGTTCGTCGAGGCGTTCAAGGGTTAAATGAACTTGAGTGTTGCCTAATTTTGGTTGTGAAAGWGTTGGATTGTTTTTTTGGCCTTGTGTAGGGTTCTTGTAATTAGTGTTATTCGCGGAAGTATATGGAAAGCATCTATGATGATGTAATCTCATTTGAGAGATCACATGCAATTTTGAAAGTGGGTTGTGATTTTAACACCTAAAGAACCTAGGCTCATTTTCGGCACAAATTTTTTAAAAATGCCACTTTTCAAGGCATTGAGAAATGAAATGAGAAAAAAAAAATTCAAAACTCAACCATAAAAATTTGTACAAAACTACTACGGGAATGTGAAGAAAAGATTTCAGTTTTTTTTTTCTTAAAATACATAGACAATTTCCACTACAAAGGAAACATTATATCAAACTACTACGGCAAAATTCTTACCTTTTCAAACAACAAAACTAGAAATTTCAAAAACATTGTCGGCACGGATTGAAAGATTATAACATTTGAATTTAGAAATAATAGTTTTTTCTAAGCTTGCCTACTAGGAACAGTAGACTTTAACTCCTCTTAAAATGAAATTTTTACACCACAAATGTTTATTTTTTTATAGTTGCATCTTATATCATGTAAAGTACACACCAGCCAAACTCCACAAGTAGAGGAGGAGTTTTCCACATGCTCCTCGAGCTCCTTGAAATGTTCAAGGTAGCATAACTTTCTGTCCAAGCACCCATCATATTTACTCTAATGGTGTGCATGTTCACACCTTTTATCAGAATTTCATTAGGAAGAATATGAGGTCTCCAAAAGGTTGTGAAAACAAATTAGTCGTAGGGCATTGTGACATTACAATTTTTTTAAATAAAAAATAAAATAAATAAGTAAAATATTTTTTTATTGAGAATTTGATGTGACACTAGTAGTGCCCATGCCGGATTAAAAAAGATAAATAATAAATAAACAAATAAATAAATAAATAATAGCCTATCGGCCTTTTTGAACTCACATCCCTTTGGAGACCTCATATTTTTCCTAATGGAAGAACATCCGTTGAAAAATGACTTCATATGCACCTATCTTGATAATACCTAGGTATGTTCAACGATCTTTCGGTTCTATAGGGGTTAAGTAGAAATTTAGTAGAGTTATACAATTTTTAATATCTAAATAATCATGTGAATCAAAAGCACATAGGTCCCTTTCAAACCTCCACTTGTGTTGAAAAGACAAAATAATGCATGCAAGAAAATGATGTGAAAAGGTGATACATAACCTTTATTATTTGTAAGAGAATTATACAACGTCAATCTATCATGTTAAAGTAGTTTTTTAATTAAATAAATGACTTATTGAAGGTTTCCTTTCAAAGAGACTTGTGGAATTGATATGAACAAATTTCCGAAGAACCAAGTTAAGTTGTGTTGGGTCATCTTTCGAATACTTTTGTACTATTTGGTGGTTCTATTGCGAAACACATGATACTTATACATCAATATAATGCAAGCACTTGTAAATTTTGAACATTGCATTGTTGTGTACCAAAATGATTATTGTAATATATAACTATTATTCTAAAAATATCTAATTGAAGTAAATGAAAAATACATCTCTTGCAAAATACTCATGTATATTTCAATGCTTCATGTCATAAAAATTTGGATCACATGCTTGTTCAATGTATTCTATAAATTAGATAGTGACTTAATAATTTACTTGAATGATATATGATCTCTAATATAGAGATCTTTGATGGACAATATGATCATCGCATTTGTTNGGGTTAAATGAACTTGAGTGTTGCCTAATTTTGGTTGTGAAAGTGTTGGATTGTTTTTTTTGGCCTTGTGTAGGGTTCTTGTAATTAGTGTTATTCGCGGAAGTATATGGAAAGCATCTATGATGATGTAATCTCATTTGAGAGATCACATGCAATTTTGAAAGTGGGTTGTGATTTTAACACCTAAAGAACCTAGGCTCATTTTCGGCACAAATTTTTTAAAAATGCCACTTTTCAAGGCATTGAGAAATGAAATGAGAAAAAAAAAATTCAAAACTCAACCATAAAAATTTGTACAAAACTACTACGGGAATGTGAAGAAAAGATTTCAGTTTTTTTTTTCTTAAAATACATAGACAATTTCCACTACAAAGGAAACATTATATCAAACTACTACGGCAAAATTCTTACCTTTTCAAACAACAAAACTAGAAATTTCAAAAACATTGTCGGCACGGATTGAAAGATTATAACATTTGAATTTAGAAATAATAGTTTTTTCTAAGCTTGCCTACTAGGAACAGTAGACTTTAACTCCTCTTAAAATGAAATTTTTACACCACAAATGTTTATTTTTTTATAGTTGCATCTTATATCATGTAAAGTACACACCAGCCAAACTCCACAAGTAGAGGAGGAGTTTTCCACATGCTCCTCGAGCTCCTTGAAATGTTCAAGGTAGCATAACTTTCTGTCCAAGCACCCATCATATTTACTCTAATGGTGTGCATGTTCACACCTTTTATCAGAATTTCATTAGGAAGAATATGAGGTCTCCAAAAGGTTGTGAAAACAAATTAGTCGTAGGGCATTGTGACATTACAATTTTTTTAAATAAAAAATAAAATAAATAAGTAAAATATTTTTTTATTGAGAATTTGATGTGACACTAGTAGTGCCCATGCCGGATTAAAAAAGATAAATAATAAATAAACAAATAAATAAATAAATAATAGCCTATCGGCCTTTTTGAACTCACATCCCTTTGGAGACCTCATATTTTTCCTAATGGAAGAACATCCGTTGAAAAATGACTTCATATGCACCTATCTTGATAATACCTAGGTATGTTCAACGATCTTTCGGTTCTATAGGGGTTAAGTAGAAATTTAGTAGAGTTATACAATTTTTAATATCTAAATAATCATGTGAATCAAAAGCACATAGGTCCCTTTCAAACCTCCACTTGTGTTGAAAAGACAAAATAATGCATGCAAGAAAATGATGTGAAAAGGTGATACATAACCTTTATTATTTGTAAGAGAATTATACAACGTCAATCTATCATGTTAAAGTAGTTTTTTAATTAAATAAATGACTTATTGAAGGTTTCCTTTCAAAGAGACTTGTGGAATTGATATGAACAAATTTCCGAAGAACCAAGTTAAGTTGTGTTGGGTCATCTTTCGAATACTTTTGTACTATTTGGTGGTTCTATTGCGAAACACATGATACTTATACATCAATATAATGCAAGCACTTGTAAATTTTGAACATTGCATTGTTGTGTACCAAAATGATTATTGTAATATATAACTATTATTCTAAAAATATCTAATTGAAGTAAATGAAAAATACATCTCTTGCAAAATACTCATGTATATTTAAATGCTTCATGTCGTACAAATTTGGATCACATGCTTGTTCAATATATTCTATAAATTAGATAGTGTGACTTAATAATTACTTGAATGATGTATGATCTCTAATATAGAGACCAAATTAATATCTTTGATGGACAATATGATCATGGCATTTGTTGCAACTAATTTAAGTTTTTGTAGAAATTGAATTTACCTCTTTCAATATTTTTTGATTATTTATATACACATATTTTATGAGTTTTTTTGCTTCAAAAAATTGATCTCTTGGTATTTTTAAGTTCTTGTTCTAGAAGTATTTTTTGACAAACCATGTCATTTGTATTCTACAATATATAGAGTAGGCAACCCATTCTCATCCCCCCTCCTTCCCTCCATTTCACAATATAGACTAGTATATTTCCAATCAATTGTGGTTTAAATTATAGCTCACATAGACTAGTTGGAGCAACATAAGTATCCAAGAAGTATACATTGAAAGCATAGAATGATCACAATATGTACAATGAAAGCCAATATTATCACTTCAATTTATTAGTTTAGTAACTAGCCTATGATGAGAAATTGAATGACCTACATAACAAGAGTAGGTTTTACAGAATCTTCAGGAAAAAACTCAGTGTCATTTCGTCTCTTATGAAAAAAACGTAAAAGAATTTCAAGACTTTTTTAATCCATTTTGTTTTTTGTTTTTTGAAACGGGAGTTTATTCTAGAATGTGAATAAGAAGAAGCGGCAAAAAAGACAAAGGCAAAGCCTTGGAGAATAAAAGGAAAAACTTGAGCCTCGCTAAAGAGCAATCAAAGCCAAAGCCAAACTACATAAAGTAGGTACACCCAAAAAAGCCACAAAGTGGTGATGTGCATAGGCACTACTATTGGGCTGTTCAGATTTTTGTATTGTCTTGTTGGCAAGAAAAAGGGTTTTCCAATGCATCAAAGAACACCTCATTTGGATATAATATGCAAAAGTTATTTACGATCAAAGTTTGTTTCTAAAAGCGCTTTAGCCATAAAGACCCATAATAGAATTTATAAATGTACAACCATTGTAGATGGCGCTTTTAGGCACAAAGCAGTTTTGGAGGTATCCACCTTAAACTCCCCGCATTTTTAATCCAATTTTCCTACACAAGGAATTTTTTTTCCTTCACCACATCCATCTGCTAGATATGCCTAATTGCTTAACCCCTCATCGCCACGAGGGACTAAAAAGTGTCCCCACACAGCCTAGCAGTCCATTTTTGAAGCGCTCTAACTTTTGCATCCAATGTCTGAATTCAATGATACTTGTTGGAAAAGTTGTGCATACTAGTCTAGTTTCTATGGTAAAATTTTCAAATCAATCCGAAACGTATTGAGTTTGTGAAAGTCATTCAAAGCTCTCAGGTTCAATTAAGGTTCAACACACTGCATTGTGATGGTTGCAACTTTGGGGCATTGTATCTTTTTCATTAAATGTTTTTATATACTATAAGCTTTGCTGAGTTTTGTTTCTATAAAGGTCTAGTTCATGTGGTAAAAGTTTCATGCCAATCCAAGTTGTTTTGAATGTTCGGGACCAGTTTAAAGTTCAAAATCCAGAAATTTCTACATTTAAGTGAACTTGGGCGGCTCATAACTTCTTCAAATATGATCATTTTTCAATCATTTTTGTTGGAAAAGTTGCACTAACTAATCTAGTTTGTGTAATTAAAATTTCAGATCCATCCAAGACGTTAGGAGTGATTGAGAAGCATTTTAGTAGAAGGAGGTTCAACCACAAATGTGATTTTTTGCTACCATTTTCACTGTTTTTTTACATTTCAAATCCATTTTGCAAACATAATGAGTCATATTCATGATATTTTTCACCAAAGTGTTTGTATTCTATTTGGAATCACTTTGTAGTTTAAGTTTTTACATTTGAGTTGGTTTAGAATTAGAATTTCACCTCCAAATGTGTTTTTAACCCCTAAAGGATCGGCATGCATTTTTTGGCTACATTTAAATTTTGGGCAGGTACGTGTGGCTGGAGATTTCCATATTTTTGGCCCAAATTTTAATAGAAGGTTGGGTCAAGGAATATCTTTCACATGCACTAAATTTCATGATATTTGGATATACGAGTCAAAAGTTATGGCCTAAGATATTGATTTTCTAGAGTTATATGTACATGGAAAGCTTTGAGTCATTTGGTTTTGATCAATGAGTCAAAAGTTATGAGGATTTTTTGTTTACGAGCAGTGATAGATTCTCTATTCTAAAATAACCTTTGAAGTCCTTCATCTTACTCATTTTCAATATTTTTGGAAATGAAAAAAATCTAGGATGTTGATTGTCTATTACAACATTCCAACCATTGGGATTGGCATTTTTCAATTCCATAATTAAATTCTTAACAATTTTATTAGTATTTTGAATCATTCTCTACCACTATCTACTTACTATTTTTCTCCTATATGTTGTACAATTCCAAATGATTTGAAATTTTTCAAGCATGTGGACAACTTGTCAAGGAAAAAGAATCCAAAGAAGCACCACCATTTTGGACATTTTTTCATAGAAAAGTGAGCTTTTGAAGTACTGCTGCCTTGTTTTTTGCAGGGCCAAAAAAATGATCTTAGTGAATTTGAATGCTTATATCTTGCAATCCACGTGGTGGAAATTTCTGAAATTCTTACCACATGTTATCAAGTCAGCATACTACAAGATCCTATGGTTACATGTGTCAAAAAAGTTTTGTTTCAAAAATTGATACTTGTACTAAAAAAGGCAGTTTGGGAGCAATTTTAGTGAAAACATAGTCATGAAACTTCATGGGTTAAGAATATTTCAGCACCCTTTTTTGCAATACTAAAACATTATAATCTTTCACTCTATACTGTCAAATGACCCCAAAAAATATTGAAAAAGGATCATATACAAAGAAGTTGTGAGCGGCCGCAATTCACTGAAATGCAAAAAAAATTGAATTTTGAACTTTGAATTGCTCCCAAACATTCAGAGCAACTTGGATTGGCATGAAACTCTTACCTCAATAACTAGACCTTTATGGGAACAAAACCCAACAAATTTTATTGAAAACAAACGTGTGATGAAAAAGATGCAATCCCCCAAAGTTGCAGCCATCACAATGCAATGTGCTGAACCTAAATTGAACCTGAGAACTTCAAATGACTTTCACAAATTCAATACGTCTTGGATTGAACTAAAAATTTTACCATAGAAACTAGACTAGTATGCACAACTTTTCCAACAAATTTTCTTGGAATCGGACATTCGATACAAATGTTAGAGCGCTTCAAAGTGGACTGCCAGATTGTGTGAGGACACTTTTTGTCCCCTCGGGCGTTGAGGGGTTAAGCATAGTTGGACCTCCGGCGATGAAGGTTGGAAATATGGGTTGGAAATGGGTTGCCATCCCATATAGCTACATGATTGATTTCATCCAAGCATGAAGAGAGGATATAATTGATCTGTCAAGTAAGGTGCTGACATGCTTCAGATAATTAGAGTGCTAATTTCGTYGTCCTTTTAGACTCAGCAGAATATATGATGTGAGCTACTGTAAATTTATCTCAGTCTGCATGAAAAACTTTACATTGATAGTCAGTTTGAAATTTTTACTCAAAGTGTTGCAATGATTAAAATTCAATCCACTTTTTGCATAGTGAATCTAAAAAGTTAGTCAATCAAAATATATGAGGTTATAGGACCTAGCATGTATAATCCCAATCAATTTATAGCTTCTCAAAAAGTACTCTACATTTTTCTTAAATGAATATCTTATGCAATTTTGTCTCCAAGATCTAGTGTATTTGAGGCTCATTTCCAAGAGCCCACACCACTAGGAAAAGTCAAGATTACACAAGGTACCCTTGCACAAAATCTTGAGTAGAAAAATCACAGTCATTTATTTTTTAGATCGGATTTTTGATGCTAAAGCTAGACCTTAATAGGCATCTATTAAAAATACAAAGTACTAGAAGTAGAAATTTATTTAGGTTTTCTTCTACTTCAAAGTTTTGACGACACCACATTTTGGTGCCTTGGGCATTTAGGGGTTAAAGAAACCAACTTGCAGGTTGTTCAAGTAAATTATTAGCTTAGCTCTAGTTCTTTGGTGTGGTTCCTTATTGCTAGCCTATACAAGCCGGAGCGCCTCTCTGTCTCGTCGGGGTCAACTCTCTAGGGACAGGCTAGTCACTGTGGAAATTTTCCTTTTGGAAACATTGTGAATCATTTACTTTACAACAAAAACAAAAAATATTCATTAAAAGTCTAACTATTGTGTGAGACCTCCCCTTTTGCACAAAATTCCAAAAATGAACAGTTTCACTTTTGTCTCACATGAGAGGATTCTTTGTCATCCATCACACACTCAGAGTCCGTAGCTACGTTAAGTTACAGGGTTAAGTTAGATTTCAATGGTCAGTCCACCCGCAGCCCAAAGAAGCTTAGCTTAACCCCTAAAGGATGTTGCCTACCAAAAGAGTTGGCGTATGTTGTTCGTACATTGAATGTGTTTGATCCTCCCAGAACACTCAAATTTCCCAAAAAATTCTCAAGTGACAAGTAGTATGACTGTGACTAGGTCTGAAATTTACAGCTTGAATGGGATTCATGTGCTACTCAATTTTTCCTTTTCTATACAAAAAGGGAGAACATATAGAAAACAATAACATCCATTAGGGATTAAGGTAAGACAACCCATTGTGGTCAGAATTTGGAGTTTGGCCTCACGATATTGTTGAAATTTTTCAATTTTTCCCCCACTTAAAGACAAGTGTGAGAAACAGCAAGTGCAATTGAAATTATATTTTTTCGATAAAGTATGAATTTGCTAGGAATTTTTGAAGTGTTTAGTCTTTCATGGCCCAACAGGGTCTGTAGACCACTCCATAGCCAACAAAATTTGAATCCATGATGGTCATCTCACTACCTAATGCAATCACAATATTTTCTAACATGGAATGCCTAAAAATTCAATCCTTGTAATGAATTTCACACTGGAAAGTTGGAAGTGCCTTATGTGGTCACTAATCACTCCATCACTACCACGTAAGACATTGATTGTGGTTGAGATTTGGCAAAACTAAAAAAAACAATGTGGCCACTTCATACGTGACCACTATGGAAGAAATAACCGCAATGGGCTGTCTTACCTTAACCCCTAAATGCCCAAGGTCCAACTATGCTTGAAAGCATCTTCCCTTTGCAAGTGTTAAAAGTCTAAATTTCAGTCAATTATGAAGATCTCAACCGTACAATATTGAAGTGTGCATGTTGTAAATGTTGTGGAACAAATTTGGGGTCATTTGACCATATAGATTGAAAGATTATAATGTTTTAGTGTTGAAAAAAGGTGCTGAAATCTTCTCAAAAACACATTTGGAGGTGAGATTTGATTTTTAAACCGACTCAAATGAAATAACTTTAAACTACAAAGTGATTCAAAACCAAGATATAAACACTCTGGTGGAAAAAAAAATATCATAAAAATGACTCATTGAGTCTGCAAAATGGATTTGAAATGTCAAAAAGCAGTGAAAAAAGTAGAAAAAAAAATCACATTGGTGGCTGAACCTCCTTCTACCAAATTGCCTCTCAGTCACTTATAACGTCTTGGATGGATATGAAATTTTAATTACACAAACTAGATTAGTAAGCCCAACTTTTCCAACAAAAAATAATGAAAAAGGATCATATACGAAGAAGTCATGAGCTGCCGAAGTTCACTGAAATGCAAACATTTTTGGATTTTGAACTTTGAACTGCTCCCAAACATTGAAAAGAACTTGGATTGGCATGAAACATTTACCACAGCAACTAGACCTTTATGGGAACAAAACCCAACAATTTTTATTGAAACCAAACATTTGATGAAAAAGATACAATCCCCCAAAGTTGCAGCCATCACAATGCAGTGTGCTGAACCTAAATTGAACCTGAGAACTTCGAATGACTTTCCCAAACTCAATACGTCTTGGATTGATCTAAAATTTTCATCACAGAAACTAGACTAGTATGCGCAACTTTTCCAACAAGTTCAATTGAAATCGGACATTGGATGCAAATGTTTGAGCATTTCAAAGTGGACTGCCAGACTGTGTGAGGCCACTTTTGGGCCCCTCGGGCGTTGAGGGGTTAAGCTTTGACATCCATCCAACAGTTGCATGGAAGACTTGCCATTCCAACCACTGAGAATGTCTTGAATGTCCACTTAAGCTTAATTAACTTCTTTCGAACTGGTTACTTGCGCAGGGTGGGAGGAGCGGGGGTCTCTTATAATTATGACTTTAATTTGCTTCCCTAATTACAATTACAATGGACTGCGCTAAACTTAATGATTGCCATAAGAAACACAATCACAACCAAATCATGGAAACAGTTGAGCTCATGTTTGTCACCAATCATACAAACCACACGGGGATAACTACACTGAAGAGTTGATCATGGATTGATTAGGAACTAAAGACTGGTGATTACCGTGGTGGTGAGTGGCCATGGGGGCGCTTAACCCCTGTAGGATGTGGCGACCATGCCTGGGTCTCGGTTTCCAATATTTCACATTTTTGTGATGGTTTCCTTACGTATTGGACAAAACATGAAATTACAAATACCTTGGCAAAGTTGTGGAACAAATTATGAGATTAAAAAAGAAAAGAAAAGAATAAAGGGGTAATAATTGTGCCTAGTCAAAGACCATAATTATTCTACGTATTCTCAGTGAATACACTGATTTTTTTTCTCTATATACTTCACTCAGGTGTAATCAACTTAGAAAAAGTATTGAACAAGCTATGCACATACCTCGATCCCATTTAATTTTCTGGCCCTTGCAAACCAAATTTTCATGCCCAAAATCTAGATTGTACGAAGAACTTGTAACGTACCCACAACGTATTCATTACACTTGCCTCTAAGCCAAAGATTATTCAGGTCCATATTGGTGTAAATTTGACCTTAAATCTTGAGCGGAAGAGTACATTAGTTTATAAAGTTCTTTGGGTATTTTTGAGCTAAACTATCACAAAACAACACATGTTGCAAACAAGGTGGAGTGGTCAATTTTGTGTGAACTTTTTTGCAAGTTTTAATCGTAGGATCTTGTACCCAAGTTACATGTCTTATCCTCCACCAATTTTCAAATATTGATTCTTCAACGTCTTAATGTTCAAAGTAGTAAAACAAAATTTCAATTATCCCAAAAGGTGAAGTTCCAACTTTAAAACTTTTAATGAAAAAAATGAGTGTCTTCTACTACATGAAGAATTTGACATCATGATAGAAAATTGAAGTCAGAACCTCTAGGGGAAAAAATCAAGTAAAAAGATCTCCAAGATTATGTTGAAGGATATACAAGATAACAAAAAATTGCTAATGAATAGAGCATGGAATCGAGAGATGCCAATCCCAAATATAATTTTTTTGGTAGAAAATAATCTAACCATATGGATTGTAGTTCTTGATTTCAAAAATTATAGAAATTGAATTAAGAAAAAAAAAATCACACTTATTTTGTAGGCACATTTGTTRCTGCCCCAACAATATAAGATCTCATTTCTTTTACTTCGCTCATGAGATAGGAATGCTGAATTTTTTCCTTATAGATATAAATCTATTCAACAAAAAAATATTTATCTCAATTGTTTTTAAATACATCTTTTATCTACTCAAAAATTTAGTAAAACTAAATAATATCATAAATCTTTRATCACAAAATTGTTTCTTTTGCAAATTGGGTTTTTAAAAAAGCTAAAGCAATTTCCCACTTAGCATAGAAGTTTCCAAAATTACCGCTAAAAATTGCATTCACAAAAATTTGCCTAAAATTAAAAAATTCATTTTGGTCAATGATTAATTTTACGAAACAGTTGATGATTTACAAGTTAGGTGTAGAGCTTGTGTGAGAGTCTTTAAATCAATTCCATACATCACGTTGAAGAAAAAAGGATGCTTGTGTGAGAGTCTTTAATCAATTCCATACATCACGTTGAAGAAAAAAGGATGCTTCAGTACAATTATATTTTACTCACATGCATCTTTTATCAAAGTTACCAAATTTTAATTACAAACATATTCTAAGGGTAATAAAATCTAAGGTGAACAAAATTCTCCTCCAAATTTATGCCTTTGAAGTGATTTTATGTCATTTCCTGCTATTTGAGTAAAGCACTTTAGACCAATGAGTGATAAGATTTCTCAAATTTGTAGGGTTGGCAACCAATGCAAGAATCAAACCTTGAATAAAAAGCTCATCTTTTGATTTCTCAACAATATTACAGAAGGACCAGTCTTATGAAGTGTCAAAATTAGTTACTAGACTATTCTCTTTTCCAATCACCACTTATTCAATTGCAAATACTATTAGTTTGTAAGCTAACCTTTGAAACATTTGTGTTTTTCCATTGATAGCAACATCAATTACCTACAAAAATTTGGAGATTGTTGGTGTGTATACCTACGCAAGACACTAGCAATCTTTATATAAACTTTTAAACTTGCCTTTGTAGAATGCCACAATGTAACTTCCAATGTAAAATACCATTGCAAATGCCTCAAAATTATCCTCAAACACTACAAATAATTGATAAGCAACCATCCATTGATAGATTTAAAAAAATCTTCAAGAACAAATGAAAACTTATTCAAAGTCTTTGAGTATGATGTTCCTGCAATTTCTTTAAGGTGAAAACTTTGGAATTGGCTTTTTCTTGAAATCAATGAAATCAATGCTAGAGTGCAATAAGTGTACACTGTCTTTTGGGTGGATAGTGAGGCAAAGGTATCCACCCAAAAGACAAAGTGAGGCAGATTTTTTATTTCTTTAGTCCCTCACCCAAATTTTGAATTTTATTACCCACCTACACGCATACTTGTAATTTTCATGAGCACTTTCTTCACCAAAGAATATGGGATATATTGACCTATCCAATATGAAGTATATATTCAATACGTATTTATGTTCTCTTACAATGAGATTTCTACCATACACTTAGTTTTTTTTACAACTTCATCCAATAGCATATTGATTACGCACTTGCAACATTTCAAAAGTTAAAGATGGTTTTTCTTGAGCTACCTAAGAAACTTTGGGCATCATGTCTTTTTATTTAAGTATCCAATTGAAAATAAAATTACATTTTCAAAAAGAAACATGTCCACACCTTGTGTAAAATTTTCATACACACCCATTCAAAATTGATTTTGTAGGAACCTATTTGAATTTTTGATTGGTCATTCAACACCACTTTAGTAATCCTTTAAATTTGGGATTAATCTTGGAGCTCCAATGTCCATTTTTTGAATGATGAATAGATTGAAACTAATTGAAACTGAAGTTTCATCCTCCTAATTGCTTGGATGAAAGTTCTTCTAATTTGTGGAGATACTATATTGAGTTGTTGTTTTATCTAAGGGTTGGATTTGGAATTACTAGAGTACATATTTTTTTTAAATTTCCAATGTGAAAGTATGTCAAGTGGTTGACCAAGTCAAAATTGCATTGACTAGTTTGAAATTAGATTTGCCAAAATGAAATCATAGATTTGAAGAATACAAAAAATTTCAAAAAATCACCATGCCAAAAGAACCTCATTTCAAATCCATTCCAACAAATTCGACTCCAAAAATGGTAATAATTTGCTTATTATCGAATTTTGAAGGAATTTTGAAATTTTCCTTTCAAAACTTAAAAAAAACACACATTGGTGATAGTATTGGTGAATCTAACCATATAGATGGAATCTATAACTTTTAGTCTACAACTTATATATATGTATCAATTTCAAAATATGCTTCCAAATAGCACTTTACGATGGTTTTTCTCTAATCATCAATTTTGGAGATGAAACAAGACGCTTAGGGGTTAATGCCTTAAAGTTCATGCACATTAACCCTTAGAGGTCGACAAGGACGTTTCGGGTCCTTTCAATGATAGAAATCAATTGCAATGGATGAAGAAAAGGTATTTTTCATCCGTTTTTTGGGTAAATGTGAAAGTAGAGATGTGCTTTGACATGGAAAGCAAGAAATAGGGTCATTGAATGTATTGTCATTTTTAGGTGTTGCAAATTGTAACACAAAGCCACGAAAATTCACGCCCACGCTCACAAGTCATTGTATGCCTATCATCAAATTTTTAGGTGTTGTAGCAAATTTTTAGATGTTGCTGTCATTTTTAGGTGCTACACGATTTAACTTCCCACTGTCTAACACTTGACGGTCCACAATCCACACCTTGCCTTTTCTCCACGGTAACAGGTTTGTCCTTTAAGGGTTAACCTCATACGTTGGGGTTATTTTTTGTCCAAATCATTTGTCCATAGTAATGATGGAAGGCAATTGTCATTTTCTTGCAGTCCCATTGATTAATTGCAAAAAAGCAGGCATGCCACTCTGACCCGCAGTATTTAAGTTAAGTCACTGGAGAAGTTTTCAAGTTTACAGGCTCTCATTCAATTCCTTTGTCCTCTGGAGACCGACCCATCATCAGTTTTATTTTGGGGCATTCAATTGAACGGAACCGTCAAAGGACCGACGGGCCAGTGGCTCACTGTGACGGAATTGAGAGTCATAGTGTGACATATGGTATTGCATGTCATGGGCTGTGAAATCCTCTTACACTTGACTGGAAAATTGCCGCGGGTTGTCTTGCAACTTGTGTGTGTCAAAAAAAAGAAAAAAAGAACGTGGGAGGTTTTTGTGAAATTTGTGTTGAAATTGATATTTTTAGGTTACAAAAAACAAAAACGTCATGTACCAAAAACTACCCCGATGCGGTCAGAATTTGAGCCTGCCCATTGTGCGCAGAATTCTAATGGTGGTGTACATTCAAGTTCTCAAATGTACACCACCATTAGATTGTGTGATGAGAGCAACGAGGTTTTCTTCTATTGCAAGTCGGGGTGAACTCACCCCTTGGCTCGGTTCTTTGGGGAAACGTTGAACTTTTTATTTTTATACACATGATAAAATGTGAAGATTTTGAATTCGTGATTGCAATTAGAGGCCCCTAATTAGCGAGGAGGGATATTTAAGGTAAATTAATCAAGCACAAAAATAAGGGGCTTTTTTTTCTATTTACTTGCATCCCTAGAATGACTTGGAGGGGTTGAGCAAGGGGGCCAATTCACTTCGATACAAAAGGAAGGGTGATTATCCCGCTTCATTTGCTTACAACAACAAAAAAAAAAAAAAAAGGGTGATGGATTCATGTTAAAAATGAGTGAGTTGGCTTTCATTTTGCTAAATCTACAAAAAAACAAAAAATTGACTAAAGTTCTGTTGTAGTTTTGAGTGGTATTTAAAAAATAAAAATAAACTCCTAAAATCAAATAGGGCCATTCATGAAAGTATATCAAGAAAACATGGGAAATTGTGACATTGAATTGAGAAGGTGAATAATGGAAATTAAGCATAGCAGACACAATGGATTGAGGGAAAAGAAGTAGAAATATGAGAAAAAAGGCCTTAACTCTTGTACAACATTCCTTCCTTTGAGCGTCACCCAAAGGAGAATCAAGAATCTCTTTGGAGTGGGGAATGGGTCTTGTTA
This sequence comes from Pleurozium schreberi, assembly GCA_006891605.1. Taxonomy (NCBI): domain Eukaryota; kingdom Viridiplantae; phylum Streptophyta; class Bryopsida; order Hypnales; family Hylocomiaceae; genus Pleurozium; species Pleurozium schreberi. The sequence goes on along the minus strand of VACF01001478.1, from coordinate 188,691 downwards.
CTTGCCTAAAACTTATTTGGCTAAGACATATAAAAGTGAACAATGAATAGTGCTTTGACTTTGCAGCCTAAATGTGGTACTTGGCAAGCCACATTCATTGTAGAAGTAGGATTAGTAGGTTGAAACATTCCAAAAAAAATATGCAAAACCCACTTTTTGTCAATGATTCTTTCAATGCCAAGTTCCTCGGGCTTGGCTTGTTGTTGAAGGATTAAATTGTCTGCGTGGGCCTCACAACCTTCACTTGGATAGCATGGCCAAGCTACCAAATCATTGTACAACCAATAACTACTAAGAACAATGAAGTGTCGTTTGAAGATAGTGTTGTAGTTGAAGATGGGTTTTGGGAGGGCAAAACAACAAAAAATTTAACATTTGTTCTAGCATACCAAACCAAAGGATCTAGCAATAGACTAGTATAAAATGTGTGGAAGAAACTTTACATACTTTGATTAAGTAGATTGTGTAAGATGTTTGCTTTTAAAGTGACAAAAATGTGATTTGGCGATGTCTATGCCATCACAATTTTTTAGGATTTTTTAATCCTCTTAACTTAAAACTTTTGCATTCAAAAGTTTTTATCATGAAAAATTGAGTTAAGAGTCTAGTAAAATATTCAAAAAAATTAATCCGATTTTCATTCTTTAAGAAAATTGCTAAGTAGTACTTTATACAAGATAGAGGGAAAAACTAATTTGTTACTAGCTCTAAGATGGAATTATATAAACCACTTATTCTAATGGTGAGATTGTTGTAACAATCAATTGTAACCAAGCTATACTTTTCGTTTCGGGAAATGTAAAAATTAAGCTAAAAAACTAACCAATATGTTATTAATCAAGAAGATGCTTTCATTACCCACGAAAAAAGATGCTTCATAACTTTCTTCTAACTTATACAAATAGAATAAATTTTTTTTTTTGTATATAAACAAAATATAATCTATTAAAAAAATTAAAATTTTATTCCATATTTTTTGGTTGACTATTTTTGACTATTTTGAGCTTTGTCTATCATAGCTTTTGCTTCCAAGCATCGATTGAATATAAAATTTATATTTCTAAAAAGCTAGTATGTTTTTTCTATCTTACCAAAAATTTTAGATCCTAGGAGCCAACCCAACGTCAAGTGTCCTTTCCAAGAATACTCGGGGCTTTAGGGATTAATAGTTGAACAACACTACACTAAATAGTGATATTAGGTTACCTCTTACTAATTTCTCAACATTCCACACTATATAAATATTCATTGTTAGTATACAAGCATTAGGGGGGATTAGAGGGCATTACAACACTTGTGAGCTCTCAAACTGTGGGAACTTTAGGAACTATGCCACATTAATAGTCTAGCATGGCTAAGACATTGCCACGTTTAAAAAATATTCATTAATAATTTTTAAAAAAATCAATTTTTTTTTTGGATTTGAATTTTTTTAATTCGTAAATTTCAACATCAGTGGTTGATCTGCAATTCCTAAACATCAAAGGGAACAACCCCATAACAACCTTCCCTTGCCTTCAAATCCCCCCCAATGAATGTACTAATTTTGAATTAGTCATTAGTGTAGTTGAAACTTAAAAACATCTATGTATACAAATGGAAGTATTTGTGGAAATATTTGTTGACTTTGATGGCTTGTAGAGTAACTTTATTGGGATAGGGCAACCTCATTGTAAACGCAACCTAATTTTACTATTTAGTGTAGGTATTTCTACTTAGAAAATTTCAAGTTTCATGATGTTAGTTCTCATTGAGGGTGTTTTGTTTATTCACTGAGGTTCCAAGGCCATTTTTCACCCAAAACCATCCAAAATTGTCATTTCTATTGCTATGAGCAAAATACTTTGAAAATTATTTTTTTCCATATCTAATGATATGATCTTGCACTAGACTCATATAAGAATGTGTGGAAGAAATTTATAAAATCTTGACCACATAGATTACAAGATATTTGTATTCAAAGGAATTCTAAAAAAAATAACTTGATTTTCATACGTTAAAAAATTATTAAGTAGAAGCAGATACTAGATAGAAAGAAAAACTAAACCGTTAACAACTTTCAGATGGAATTCAATCGCACTAATCATGATGGCAAGATTGTTTTAGCAAGTAAATTGTACCTTAGGGAATTTTTCTATTTGGAAATTTGTGGAAATTAAGTGTAAAAACAAATCCTATAAGTTCTTTTTTGAAAATGATATGCTAATTGCACAGAAATTCAAAAAGCTTGATGACTTTTGCATCACTAGTCTAAATAAAATGAATCAAATCTTTTCATGTAGACAAAAATGTAATGTATTTCAAAGAAAAAAACTAAAAGTTTAAATTTCAATTTTTTTTTCCTATTTGGTTGAACTATTTTTGGCACTTTAGGTGGCATAACTTCGAGCATAACTTCTACTCTTAGGCACAATTTGAAATAAAAAACTATATTCTTATAATTAAAGCTAATTTATTTGTTTTATTTTCAATTAAAGAAATTAGTGTCAAGAATGGAGGTCACGAGAGCTTGCCCAATATTCCAAGTGTTCCTCGTGGGGACTTCGGGTCTTTAGGGATTATTTGAGTACAATATTTAAGTCTATCTTGTGAGAATCAATTTTTTTATTTCATTTTCAAGTAGAGGAATATTTTTATTCGTTTTGACATTTTATGATTTACTAATAGTAAAAAACCAATGAAAATAAATAATGTACGCATTTGTATATGTTTTCACTTCTAAAATTAAGAGTATTTTTTATGATCTCTCGTAAATTTGAAGAATACATACACATGCATTCTACATTTAACACTTAAAATGTCAACTATGGTTGAATCAATTATGGTAGCAAACATATCGTTATTGTGTATTTAACACACAAATTCTATGAATCGAATTTTGCATTAGTGCAAAAGTTTGTCTTTAGAGCCATATCCAATGACATATGGCACTCTCAATCTGGATCATTATGGCACCTCCCACTTGCTAGAAAAACTACAAAATCATTACTTTAACCCCTAAAGCACTAAACTGCGATTTTTGGCAACATAGCGATTTTAGGCAGCTCATTACGGATGGAGTTTTTCACTTTTTTCTTTGAAATTTTCACACGACATGTGCCCAAGGAGTAGCTTTAAGGTCCAATAGTTCTCATAACTTTTTACTACATGGTTAAAAAGTTATGGTATGATGTGTTGTTTTCATTACTCGGTGGGCAGCCCGGGCAACAAAAAAAACTTCTTGAAAAATCACTTTTAAAAAAAATTAAAATGTGAAATTGGTTCTCTAGATATGTATATACATGGAAAGCTTTGAATCATTCTATTTTGATAGTTGAGTCAAAAGTTATGAGGAGTTTTAGTTTGGAGTAGTTTATTGGTAGTTATAGCCTTATAGGATCTCTACTCTACAAAAAAGTTTGAAATCCATTATTTAATTCAAATGTAAATATTTTTGGACAAAAAAAAATCATTAAATATAAATTATGTACTACAACATTACAACCATTGGAATTGGCATTTTTCAATTCCATGAAGAAATTGTTAACAATTTAGTGTTTTGAACCATTTTCTACTTCTTGCTACTTACTATTTTTTTCCTATGTGTTGTACAATTCCAAATGATCTGAAAATTTTCAAGCATGTGTCCAACTTGCCTTGAACCAAGTCTGGAAGTATTACAGAGCTAATGTTTCCTCTTCTTGCTGGGACGTCCATCCTTATCTCCACGCCCTGAACTTCTGTTCCGGCTAAACTTGTCTTGGCCTTCTCCTTTCTGATGATGATGATGACCCGACCGTGATTTCCCCCTAAACTTCTCATTCTTCTCCCCAAATTTCTTGCCAAAAGATTTCCCAAAATTCCCACCAGGTTTCCTGTCGGATTTCACTGTACTTCTCTCAGGCCTCTTGTCTCCGCTGCCTCGCTTGTTGGCAAAATGAGAATTATACTTGTTGGGCGGTCTTCTGCTACTAGACTGGCCAGCTAAGAAACCTGCAAATAGAAAAAAGGAAGGTGAGATCTACACTGAATAGTGGAATTAGGTTGCCCCTCACTAATTTCTCCACATTCCACACTATGTAAATATTTATTGTTACTGTACAACAGTGCATTACTTTTGAACTAATTATTGGTGTTGTTGGAACTCATGAACCTCCATGTGTACAAATGGAAGTATTTGAAGAAATATTTGTTGACTTTGATGGCTTGGAGAGTAACTTTCTTGGGGTAAGGCAACCTAATTGTAAAGGCAACCTAATTTCACTATTCAGTGTAGTGAATTCAGGCATTGAGAACTCTTTAGATGCCAGWAAGATACCTCCTAGATCAATCCTAAGTGACTCAGCTCTATACAATATATCGATTAGCATATAGAAGAAACATTCTTCAAAAGGAAATGAGAAAATAAGAAACCCCAGAACCTCATTACATGCACCATTTCACACGAAAGAAAGAAACTCCAACATATTTATCAGGGCATAATGTTTCTTATAACTCTCAGAAGAGGTCAATAGAGCTATATTACCGGTAAGGTTAATTAAAAAGGTGACTGAGCTACACGCATAAAGAGGTAATTAGAACTCACCTTCATCAGGTTCTTCTCCAACTTCTTGCCTGTACCAATCAGCATCCTCCATGTCATCCTTATCCACTCCGCCAGCCCCAATTGGTCCTTCATCAGGACTCATTTCCGCTTCATCGTCTGCTACAACATCGTAGTCTTCTTCCGGCTTCTCCTCCACAAATTTCCTCTTCTTCTTGCTGTTCCGATCTTCTTCCTTTCTCTTGACGTTCGCTTCCTGTTCTGCCCTTCGTTGCTTTCGAAGTGCTTCCCGTTGCTCTTTGGAGTTTCGCAAAGCCAAAATCTCTTCTGGAGTTTTCTTCACAAATTCGTGGAACATAACCGCSCCGTCACAAAGACCTTCTTCAACTTTCACAAGCTGCAGAGTCATCCGTGGTCCAATTTCATGCAGTTTCACGGCACTTCGCTGTGAAGCATGATTACCTTTCCCGAACTCATCAGCAAGCTCCACCTTCGCTGCCTCATCTTCCGCTTCACTCTCCGATCCATAACCAGTTCTGCAGATTGGGCGGAATCGAACAATTTAACAAAATCAGTCTACAGTTCGCTTATATCTTTCCCAMTCGCAAAGTAGAGAAAGYGTTAGGGTCYAATSWAAATTAAAATTCGCTTAAAAACAACATACGCAACAATTTTCAGTGGTTCTGGTGGAYTTAATATTTGGCTCCATCTGAATTATATTTYTCACAAAWTAAGMAAATGAATCTGTTATTCTAAAACCATGAATCSTTGGTCCTTCGAGGCTTAGAAACACAGTATAGTCGAGTAAAGACTTACTTATTCACAAACTCGCTAACATCGCTCAATTTGCTGAGATCCGGAAGCTTCTTGCGCTGCACAAGCTTTCGTATATTCCGTGACACGCCAACTGGTTGCGCAGATACGGAATAGTGTCGGAAGTCGATGCACTTGGTWGTCTTATCGTAATTAAGAAGCAGCACCCTCTGACAGGTACTCAATTTCACCTGTAACAAAACACAAACTGCTTCAAACTAGTTGCAAGGTCTCCAAATAAATGAGATAACAATAATGAAGGCGACGCAAGTCGGCAAGCAATGCGAAGGCCAAGTATGAAGACACCACGAGAACTTACCGTGTTAACATTGATAGGAGGAACTATGTTCTGGAAAATAACAGCAATCAGCTTCAGATGCTCTTCACCTGTGGTCAACCCATTCATCACAACCTACATCCACACATGATTCTGCGGTCAGTACAGCACTGAATTAACGCAAGCAAGATGATGAATTCCAATGATGCTCCTTTGAACTCAAAAAATCACAGTATTGGAGGTACATGACCCCAAGAGCACCGAGGATTCATGGTTTGGAAACGACCAATCGAGATAATCAAGCTGTGAAATAAATATTTCAAATGGGGCCAGATTTAGACCAAGAGAATCAGAGAAGAACATTGCATGTGTTGGTAAATATATACATACAATAGGAAAAAGGAAAGAACCTATACGATCTACCAAAAATACATGAGAGTTGATTTGCGATTCTTGGTCCTTACAGGTCCAGAGGCATTTACTTAAAAACTATTGTTCTGTTAAAAGTTGCATCAAATCATTCCCAGTGTGTTTCTTTCTCAGGGTACCRAAGCAAATCAAACTCACTAGGGGAGGACTCTTGAATATTGCTGGTGGTGCTCGAGGCCGGCTTTGCGTCCTGGCAATGTCGGCAGCCAAYGAGTACGCGTGTATTTTGAACGTAAGCGTAGGCCCATGCGGACTCCGCGCCAGTCGTAAATATGGAGATGTCTTCGTATTGGACATAATCATGAAATGTGTCACTCCAAGAGGTGCAGCCACATGCACAAAATCTTTCAACGAATTCCTCTTCGACTCCTGTTCGACAACACATTCCCAAGTCTTTCGTTAGGATTTGGTCCTTTGGGTTCTTCACTGAAAACATACTACTTCAAAACTCTTCCTACCTACACAATTTAACGGCCAGGAGGAAAATGGCGAGACACCTTTGGCTGAAAATTAGGGTTTCTCTTCGAAGATCGGGTATCTGTCTCGTAAGGAAAAAGATCAAACTCAGATTGCATAGAAATGATCCATACCCTGAGATTGAGAGCTGTGTGCGGCATCATAACCTTGCGCAAATCCTTTTCCAAATTCCGCAAGAGTGCCGGCAATTTCCCTCGCGAAAACACGAAGCTCTTGGGCACTTTSTCGCCTGGAAGAGTGGCCGCATTTTCCTGCGTCGAATCCTGCGTTCTCTTCTTCTTCTGCAAGAACCAAAATCACATAACCCTCATGAGGTCTTGCCCTTGAAAACCTAATCGTCAAAAAGTGCAATCTCAAAGCAAAAAGCTCCCCCAAAACCTTTCAGTCGAATAAAACCCGCGAAGAAAACGCAAACTCACCCTCCTAGTGCGACCCATGATGCGCTGCAACCGTCGACGGTGACCCAAACCTCAAGAAACTGCTAGAGCAAAGCCAAGGAATCGCAGTTAAACCCTAAACCCCTGAACCCCCGAACTACTAACAAAGACGAAAGGAGGAAGGGGAACCAGGATAGACTCTTACCGTCGGATGAACACGTGGTTAGATCGACGGCCAGGAAGTCTCTGAAACGGGGAACGTGACAAGCTGGGTTGCGCACGTCTGGGAACGATGATGAACAGATTAACAAATGAAATTGTCAAAGCAGTGAGTGAGTCGCGGTAACACGGCCTTAGGGTCCACAACCACAAAGTCTTCGTCGGCCGAGACCAGCAAATGAAGGGCCCACAACCACCTCGGAAGTCGCGCCTTCGCGGTGACGCCCATCGCGTCTGGCGATGATCTTCTTCCCGCAGCCGACACAAAGGCTTCCTCATGTAAACGATCTAATTTCTGGTTTCAGTTGCTAGTAAATCCGAAATTCGCACGAAATTCGCTCGAATTCAGCGAWTGAGATCCGAATTTGGGAGCTGAATTCGGTCGTGGGGGGTGGCCGCACCGCTCAACCCTAAGGGGTCAGCAGCAGGCATTCATGACAGCTCAAGGGTGAAGCGCGAGAATTGAGTCGAGGAATYGCAGGGAGAATGGGCTCCCATCGTGAATTGACTAGGATTTTGGTGATTTTGGTATTGAGTGTTGCACTTGGTGGATCACGTGTTGCTGTAGTAGCGTTTCCGAACCCTAGGAGTAATAATGGTACCACCATTACTAGGGTTCAGTCGGAGCGTGGGACCGCGCTCGTGCTGCCGCTCATGGGATCCCAACGACGTGGCAATCGTGTTGTGGATCGTCGACGTCTGGGAGAGGACGCGCGGATGACTCTCCACGACGATCTGCTCACGAAAGGGTTTGGATTCTTGTRCCCTGGGAWGYAAAAGATTTGAATTGAGCGTCGTTGTTTCTGAATTGTGAATTTTGCATTGGGTGGATTTTTTGGTTTATTGGAATTCGAATTTGATGGCCGCATTTTGCATTCTTGGCAGTGTCTGATGGGTTTTTTGAGTGCGATCCTTGTATTGGAAGTCTGAATCTCTGCTTTGGGGTTGTTCATTTAGGTTGGCGATCAAGTTATAATGTCGTCAGGAGTTCCGATGATGTGATTGTTTTGGACTTGACTTGTCTGGTGAGAGTAAGCATTACCCGCATATGCATAGAAGAACGAAGAAAGAGATCGTTCTAATAGCAGAGCTTTAGTTTCTTGAGAAATTGAACATATCATGAATGAAGGAATCATTTTTTTCCAAAGTGATTCTTCCGGAGTGGGACAATGTAATGGATGACAGGTTAATGGATGACATCATACTGGCGTTAAATTTGTCCACCTTTATACGATTTTCCTAACTGCTAAGATATAGTTTCTTTTAACATTTTTGAGTTTAAAGGTGGGCTAGGGAGTTTGATTTGAAGTTGGATCCYGAGCGGACCAAGGATTGATAGTTTGAAAATGATTATATTGTGAATACATAATTGAGAGTCAGGGAAGAGCATTGCATTTGTTGGTTGATAAATTAATAAAAATTGAACTCCCATATGACAGACTCAAAACTGCTCAAAATGCATAGAGATCCAATGTGGGCCTCTTGGTCCTTGAGGGGTTTAAGTTCAAAGGTAATTGTAGGGCCTGGATTACTGGTGTAAGAGAATATGTGATTCTTCGTTTTAAGGTGCTGTTACTTATATCGAAAGAGTACCTGATCACACATAAGGCTTATGTTTGGTTGCTGTTCTCCCTGCTGCTTSTGATGACTGAGATTTTTTCTAGAGATTAAGCTGTGGCTTGAGTGGGGTTGTCAATTAAATGAACCTGTGGGGTTTGAATGCAGATACTAYACGAGCAGGGTTTTTATTGGCACTCCTCCTCAGGAATTTGCTCTTATAGTTGACACAGGGAGTACCGTGACATATGTCCCGTGCTCCACCTGCACTCACTGTGGCCATCACCAGGCATGTTCGCCTCTCGTATCCCTCTGGTTTTTGCTTTAATGTTTGAGAACTTGAGGTGACCTTAGAGTGAATAGGTCTCAATCAAAGAGTATCCGAACCAGGGCGTTACCACACTACAGCAGAGGCAGGCAACATCAATACCCGTCCAAATGGCATGGATAAGAAATAAAAGTTCTACCCTTTCCTCATTTCATTGCTTCCAAGCACTAGTGACCGAAAGAAAAACACTGGCCTTTTAATTGTAATGTCATCTTTAATATGCCACTTATGATCGATGCGCAAGGGACTCCTCAAGCTATCTTTCTTACATTTGTGGTAGGCACTTGCACTAACGACATGCCGATGACAGGCTTCCACTTCATTGCTTTTCCTCTAGTAACGTGGTACACTTCTTATTCAAGAGTTGCCCTTACGAGTAGTTTAATTTAGAGCCTTAATCAAAGCAGGAAGAGGATGGCATTTTGTGTGATTATATAGCCTGTAAACGGGCTATTTGAGTAACACAATTGGTGGATTGCGTTTGTTACAGGATCCTCGATTYAAGCCCGACAATTCAAGCTCATAYCAGGTGGTTGGGTGTCGGTCACCAGACTGCATGTCCGGGATGTGCGATGCCAGGAATCACCAATGCAAATATGAACGGATGTACGCSGAGATGAGTTCMAGCAAAGGAGTGCTTGGGAAGGACTTACTAGGGTTTGGCYCAACCAGTCGGCTGCAACCCCAGCCCCTTGTGTTTGGCTGTGAAACTGCGGAAACTGGAGACCTCTATCTTCAGCATGCTGATGGCATTATGGGGCTGGGGCGTGGTCCACTTAGTATTGTGAACCAGCTCGTAAAGAGGGAAACCATGGAGGATGCTTTTTCACTTTGTTACGGTGGCATGGCCGAAGGTGGGGGTGCTATGGTATTGGGGGCTATTCCAGCCCCTACAGGCATGGTATTTGTACAATCGGATACAGGTCGGAGGTAAGCCCATTKCTCCTGGATTTTCTTCGCTCAGATTGCAGTCGTATTTGATCATCAATGGAAGAGAAATCATTTAGAATGAGATTGCTTACAACGGTTCTTGTTGATATGAAAGCACCCTCGTTCATTGGATATCTGATTGGCTTGGAATATGGTAGTGGATACGATTTGCGTCATGTTAAGCGTTTTAACAGATGTTGGAGTGTGATTTTTGTGAGAAGTAAGGAGCCAAGTTTAGATCAAATCTGTAYCATTGTTTATGAATTTCTTATGCAATTTCATTGTATAATTGGYAGTAGACAACTCCGTTCAACGATCAGTAGCCATTCATATTTAGCCAAGTCATGCTTACGCTGCTTGCTAATTAGTCCAACCAAGTGTTTGAATAGATGAATTGCTGTTGGTAACCGAGATCAGTACCAGAGGCTGTTGGTAGAATATTTTTAGGGTTCTCTACCCTATGACGTTCCTGTTGGCATGGAAGCACTCGCATTTATTGGATTTCTCTTTCGCTTCTTGTCATACATCCTGTTACTGACTGTAACAATTTGGATGCAGTAATTACTACAACCTTGGGTTATCTGAGATTCAGGTGCAAGGGGTCAGCTTGGACTTGGATAGTAGTATTTTCGATAAGAAGTTTGGCACAGTTCTAGACAGTGGGACAACGTACGCCTATCTCCCAGGCCGAGCTTTCGATGCTTTCAAAGATGCTGTAAGTAAGCCACATATCTACATCTCTTGATGTGCTGAATTTAGGTGAATGGGCTTTTGGAACTGAAATTAACTTTGTGTCCTAATTGTGGATTTTGAACTGGTGATTGAGAGCTCAGGTTATTCAGCAGCTTGGTTCACTGCAAGCCGTCCAAGGTCCTGACCCAAATTATCCTGACATCTGTTATGCGGGTGCAGGAAGGTGAGTGTTTCCTAGTCCTCTGTAATGTGTCAGTTTGGTTCGTTTCACTGTGGTGTAGCTTTTAAGAGTATAAGTCTTTKTGAACACTTGGTCGATTTCTTTCCCTAAATTTGTAGTCTCTAATTGTACCACCATCAGAGCAACATCTTTTGTAAGGTAGAGGATACTATGACTGTTGGGGACCTGATCCCGTCTCCTTTGCTGACGGGATCGGGTTTATTGACAGCAACTCAACCATTCATACATTTAATTGAACTTGGTTGCAAATGGTGTAAACATGACRTGGCCAAATGTCTCGGTCACTGACCTTTGAATGCAACCGATTGTCTCCTGGCACTTATAGTGGTCTACAACCTGTCACTTTGAATTTGCAAAAGAAATTCATACACTAATAATAATTTGGATCCTATCTGATTCTGCTCTTGGATTTTCTCCTTAATCACACTTCTGAACATGTTTAAATGCATAAAGTGATGCAAATTGTATTCTCTACCTTATTCGGTGTGGATTAACCGAATTTTGAGCATGCTGTGCTTTTTGCTGGTCATGCTATGCGTGGTGCCTGGTAAGTATCGTGGAGTAATCTGTACTGATGGGTTTTGGTTATGTAACAGTGACGTAAATGAGCTGGGCAAGCATTTTCCTACTGTAGACTTTGTGTTTACAGAAAACAAAAAAGTTTCTTTGGCGCCTGAAAACTACCTATTCAAGGTTTGTCATTCAACTGGAAGTGACAAAAATATTCTTACTATTCGCTTGCTTTCGCAATAGAAGTCCTGAATTTCTGGATGCTTAATGTCGTGACAAGATGCACATCTCTTTATGATCAACTCCTCAGACATTTAGATTTTACAGTACTCTCTAAGTATTGCGTTGTTTCTACTTCCTGATGTTCCCTTTTGACTACAGCACACAAGAGTGGAAGGGGCGTATTGTTTGGGTTTCTTCAAGAACCAAGACGCTACCACCCTGCTTGGAGGTAATTTTCTTGGGTTTGTTGTCCTTTCCCTCATTGTTTTTAAACATTTGTGAATGATGTCTCTAAATTTTCTGGGACTTTATGTCATTGAGATCTTGTACAACGTAGAAGCCTTTAACGAAGCCTTAAACGTTTAGCACAAAAAGCAGTGATAGTTAAGCCTTCTYTATTGTTTAGGTCCAGAGAACTTGGTGGTTGATTGGTTATGCAGGCACATATCAGCTATTTGAATGAGTACTAATATACATTTCGGTAGGCTGCATCCTGTTCTTATACTTGTACTGTACTTGGGGATTGTGCAGGAATTGTTGTGCGAAACATGCTCGTGACGTATGATAGAACTAATCACCAAATCGGTTTTCTCAAGACGAATTGCCAAGAGTTGTGGAGCATATTGCCGCCTGAAACCCCAGTTGCATCACCTTCAGCAGCTCCTCCACCTTTTGTGGATGTCCCTCCTCCAGTGTCAACACAATCACCGGCACCGCTGTCAGAGGGTATGTGAAATACTAGGAAGGCTTTATTTTTGACTTGATGGTATAGCACGGTTAGAGAGCTTTTTGGATATGAAACCCGTATTGCTAGAACCAATTCTAATATTCATATTGCTGATGAAGATTTGTGTTTTCCTTTACAGCTGAACAAGAGTTTGGGAGCATTGAACTTTTAATATCACTAGATGTTAATCTTACCACCTTCTCGAGCGAGACCCCCTTGTTTCTGTCAAGCATCTCTTCTGCGCTTGAAGTTTCGCTGTCACAGGTTAGAATTTATCCCTTTTCCTCTACAATAGCATTTTGAGCTGATGTGAACCTTGTAACTGAATTTTTGTTGGTTGTTTTATGCTTACGTGCTTAAATTATAATCTTATATATGGTCCCAAAATGTTGTGTAGATAAGTGTTGAAGAGGTTATAGAAGAAGAGGGGCAAGTCGTTGTACGATGTATCATATCTGCAGGATCTTCACATCATTTTTCGGCTTCTTCTGCCAAGGTTCGTTTTCTCAAATTGCGTTTCCATTTTAAATTGAGCTGTTTACGTCTGATGAATAGTCAAAATCTCTTGTTGCTGTTGCTGTTGCTGTAATTATTGGTATTCTCTTTCTGATGTTTAGTGCGACTTTGGCAGGCGTTAGTCTCACCATTAGAAGGGCATAATGTGCAACTGCCAGCAATTTTCGGTGCATATCACCTGAGAAGCTGGAAGGGTCTGCCTCCTTCAAAATGGTAAGGCAGTTGTTCATATCGTCAAAAACTATAAAGGGCTAGATATGCTGCACTTTAGACTTCATTGAACTTGATTGTCTCGACTCCAAGGCGAGAGACTTAGCAATGGTTCAAAAATGCAGAAAGTTCAATGAAATCATACGTGTTGAAAGCAATATTGAACCTCATCATTCCAAGGAATTGTTTTCTTATGTCTAGTCAAACTGTGACATTTAATTATAGGAATAGTGGCATTGTGAGATTGTCAAATGTGATTTTTCAAGTTTTCAATTAGTGCAGATTATACTGAAGATTATGCAACTGGTGGGTTATATCAAGGATCATATAGTGAGAACATTGTTGAGAATTGTATTGAATCACATGATTATCACGCATTGCTATTTGGGGTAGAGATTTGGTGCTTGATAATTGACAGAATTGTTTGCTGTCATATTCCCCATCATGGGTGAAGTTGCTAAATTGATGTTGCTAAATTGATGTTGACCCTAATAATACCAAGTTGCTAAATTGATGTTGACCCTAATAATAATAATCCTTTTGTTGCGTTTTGTGACAGGGGTTGGCTGCAATCCAAAAAGGTCAAGGTTGGTGCCATCATTGCAGTATTGGTGGGACTGGTGGTAATGCTCGCAGGTATTGCAAGTTTAGCTTACTGGTACTTCTCCAARTACCGACACAGAGACCAAGTCAAGTACAACAACTTGAATCAGGTAGAGACAATTGAACAGGAAAACTTGATTGGGGACCAACAATTGTAGTTAGTTTCCCGCATACTCTGTGCTGTACGGTGCACTGAAAGGGCGACACCTGTCTGTATTGACAAGAGATAAAAACCTGGTAAAGACACTGTGGACCTGAAAGGTCCGATGGATGACTTCACTATTAACTGTAGAAACAAACTGAAACAAACTGAACTGAAGAATGCACCTATTGGTTCAATAATCGGATTGTTTTGGTGTCTACTTTAATAATGGGGATTGCCTCCTTCGAGGGTTAAGTTGGACATTTTCCATTCCAACGTTATTGTAGAGTAGGCTTTGAAACTATCATTGGACAATTTTGTGCTACTTGCAAGATTTGATTGGTGATTCTAAAGAAGCAAGAGTGATTTTTTTACATTGCTTCTCAAGGTTGATTGGTGTTTCTCTGAAGAGTTTTGTAGTTTTGTGTAGAGTATTACCTTTCATTGCTTCGGGGTTGCTCGTTGTGTTGAGCCAACGTGGTCACGGTTTCATCTTCTAAGGGAACAACACCTAAATTTGACCCCTTCTAGAAACTAGCCCCTACAAATTCTTTCCTAAAATGTATTGCCTCTATTCATGGGAGTCTAGGGTTGTTTTTTGGTATACCTATCTTCAGCAATTTGGAAATTTGTAGTTTATCCATATGGTGTCCAAAATATGATTTAGAATGGAATTTAGAAAACTCTCGATTTCTAACAAGTTTCATCATATAATTAGATATTTATGAACAATGTTCAATTGTTTATTACACATTTATCTTATTGAAGTGCTCAAATGTTGTCAATGATTGATTAGGTTTGTAATGTATTTATCCTCATAAAGCTTTAATAATCAAGAATTATATATTATGGGTATTAAGACTTAGCAATTCTTGCTTTGTAATTTGGTCATTGCAACCACTTGGAGGTTTAGGTTGATCTCTGGGAAGTCAATATTGAATGTATCTTCTAAAGGTTTGACATATGAAGTGGATATGTAGTATTGATATGCACTCTTTTCATGCAAATATAATTTATTTTCTAGTTGTGAGCCAAAATCACTACAAGAAAATCAGTGTCCAAATTAAATTTTTTTTTTCCAAATTTGCGTATCCAAAGTGATAATTATTTGTTAATTTGGACATTAGTCAATTTGGACACATTAATTCGGACATGTTTCTAGTATTGAATCAATAGTTATGTTAACTAGAGTTCTTTATATAGCTTGTGCAAAACTCTTATTCTATTTTTGTAATTTTGCAAGTTTAGAATAAACATGATATAAGATGTAGCATCATAAAAAAAGACTTTGTATAGTACAAAAATCAAATTCTTGGAGGATTTCAAGTCTACTTGCCTTGTTGGACACATGCAAAGAGAAAAATTTAACTTCTAACTTTAATTCCCAATTCTAATATTTTAGGTTATTTGGTCAGTATTTATATTTTTTCCCTAGATATTTCCATTCCCGTAGTAGTTTAACTAATAAAATTTTGTATTGTTGAATTTATAATAAAAGTTAAATATTATTTTCACTACCTTAAAAAATTAGTTTTGTTACTAAACTTCTAAAATCTATATTACATGACTTTGGTCCTTTAGCAATAATGACAAAAATCAAACTCAATCCAAATACATGACAAATTGCAAAACCAACTAGGCAATAAGGTAGGAGCACCCATTACAGCAGTAGTTCCTAATAATAGGCTCTAGACTAATCCAATTGTATCCCTAGACTTTAGTGAATGTGTCCTCCAAATGTTTAATTCTCATTGGTTAACACATTTGAAGGATACATACTTAACTTTGATTTGGTAATAGCTAATTTTTGCAAAGTTTCAATTTGGATGCACCTATGGAATAGTTTCAGTGGTCTAGGAAGCCGGCGCATTGAAAAATCATAGAAATTACTTACAACATCTTGAAAAATCTAATTTTTGTTTTGAATATTTATGGTTTTACTCGCTTACACAACAACAAGACGTGTGGGCCCTAGAGAACGAAGTTCCCCCATCACGTTCCCCTTGTTGGGAGCGTAAGCGTCCCCTAACGGGGCCCATAAAAATATAATTTTAAGGAAAAGATGCCTCCAATTATACTCAATTGCTTATATTGACAATTTTGGGTGCTTCCACCTTGGATGCATCTAAAAGGGGACACTACACTACATTTTAACCCAATACATGTGTCCAAAGGGTATTGTTTAGGAGATATTACTTTCCCTTTGAATCTTTATGGTACCTTAGTGTTACATAATTCTCTAATACTATGCATAAAAATAGAGATTTTTTATTATTGTGAAGAAAACTTTAGTTCATTTTTATTGGGGTATGTTTGTTCAAAGTTTTTTTAATCTTTATGCACTATAGCATACAAGAATCTAGTTCATTACTTTTGTTACACAATGTGAAAAAACTGATGACTTTCATAGCCTTAAAAATTCACTTACAAAATATACAACCAAATATCACATTATCTAGCTATGACACAAATTTCAACAAACCTAAATTGAAATACAAAACATAAAAATGTGACACAAGTTGGAATTCATTATCCAAACATTGTTGATGGATTTGAAAACCTTTACAAACAAATTCAAGTGGACATCAGACCAACTTGGGGGAATGCTGTCGCATGAGTGTGGAGCACAGAGCGTAGAGCATGGAATTTACAATAATTTTGCAAGAGATTTGAAGTCAAAAAATAGAAATAACCTATTACTGTGTGACTTTACTTATCACAAAAAGACCTAAGACCGTGTAGAAAGCAAATTCAAACTAGAGAGAAGGGAATATCAACAAAAATAAATTGAATGATACAAATAGTTAGTGCAGTTTCATTTTTAGAATTTTTTTGTTTAACATTAGTAGACATAAAATACAATTATTAACATACATGTGTTGACCTTTTTAATAACAATCTATTTATGCATTGTATGCATAATTGTAAATAAATTTGCAATGATTGTAATTTCAATTTTAGGATAATTTAAGAAAACAGGTAAAGAGTAATTATCAAAATATTCAAAAAACTCTTTACTAAAATTCTATACATGCAAATGAAAGCTTTAGACTATATTTGGAGAGCATGAATCTTCTTAAAGAACAAGGATTGAAGGAGCTGAATCCTTTCTTCTAATATTTATTTTCAGTCAAAGATGTTTTATATTTAAGTGAAAAATAATTCCTCATTAAGTAATCTTTGGGTTATTATTGTAAGTTGACTCAAAATTTGAAAACATCAAATTCATTTCTGTAATTTTGCTAGATTTAAAAAAACGTTCTATGCAACATAACGACTGCATTTTTGCATTTAAAATGCCAATAAAAGACAACGTTGAAGGGATTTTACAATGGGCAACATTCTAAGATTCCAATACATAGATATCATGTTAGGATTTCAATAATGGACAACATTTTTAGCATATAATAAATGCCTATAACTCAACAAAAGTTTCATCCTATTTGATTCAAGTGCACAAAGACCAATGAGAACAGAAAAGTCGGTGGCCCTTTGAGTCTCACCGATGAAATCAAAGTAACTATAAAAAAAATGTAAAGTAGAACATATGAAGCAGGTAATAGAGATCACGACATCTGCACTACTTACAATAACTGTTTTAGAAGCAAGCAAGGAATTACTGGGAGGATTGCTTCTTCATCTTGAAGGCGATGCCACTGCAAATTTGGATATGGATGAGCTCCTTCTTGTTATTGAGAAATGCAAATACATGAGTTCTCCTAGCATTAGAAACAAAGTGACAACCTTCAAGTATTTTCGAAGGTTTGGGATCATGTATCGTATTACTAAACTTCGGGGATGTAGTAATTGGGCTTTCATCCAAGAAAACAAGTTTCCAGGTCAAGGATCTAATTTAGATAAGGTTTTTATTTTCAAGATGTTTGAGTTGGGTCTAGGTAGTGGTGTTGATTTGGTTATGAGGATGCAACCAGGTGGTGACCTTCAAGACGCTTGGATCATGTTTGATCATGTGAGATCATGTGAAGCGAGTGAAGCAATGGACGACAATGGCTTGTCATGTTTATGATCCAAGTTTCTGCCGTGTTATGACTATTATTGTATGTGATATGTAATCTGAGGATGTGCTTGCCTAATGCAATTTTTGGACTAATTTGAATGCAGTAATGGCAAAGCATGATATAGCCCTACCACATTTCAAGGAATTCATGGCTGACTATACGATGGTAAATCGGAATGTGGTAAGAATTATTTATGGAGGTAGCGATGCATCTAAGTCTATGCTCAATCTTGAACAGACTTGTCTTTTCCATTGGACTCAATCAATGGAGAAGCATACAGAGGCAGACATTCAAGCCGACCTTCAAGATCATCATCGGAAGTTGTGCAAGCAGTATAAAGATGCAACATCATCCTCCGAGTCCAATATTCGTTTTCATGCCGTTCGTACTTAGTGGCATTCGTATGGTGCGTCGACAACAGAAGGGCTTCAATGGCTAGAACTATGGTTAGCATTTTGGCAGTTTCGATTCAGACAATAGGAAGGATTCTTGGTAAGCACTCCATTCTTTAACTTCTTAATGCATTTTTTTCCTGCTTTAGTCACATATTGTACTACATGTTCTTTTCAATGTCTATATTGTTATAATCATCATTTTCCATTGAAATATAATGGCTCCATGAACATACAAATGAGGCCTTCTAATGTAGCTGATGATTTGTACACGTCATTGAAAAATATCCCTTAATTTATCTTCTAGTGTCCTATGGTGTTTCAAACATGATCTTCCAGTTGAAAAACTTGCACAGATGCCGTCTTGCAACCTTGTTGAGATAGTCCATAACAAATGGCTACAACAGTCAGAAAATCTAGGGAATGATTTATATGTTGCTACAGCTAATGACTATGTCAGGGCATTCATGCAGATGGTTCACTATTATCAATTCTTGAAAGGGGACAATCCAGGAACCGGTCTCGGCAAAGAAGAACTTTTACTTTGGGTTGCTCAGAGATATGCCCAACGCATTGGCAATCCCAAAAATCTTCATGCTATAATGGCCAATGTCCTAGGGCTGGAGCATACTACACACGAGATCCTCACTTTGAAGGTGAGGAGGTTTTTGGATCCCAAGAGAGGATGGCAGACTTGCCTCCGGGTTTAGAGCATGATTCACATCGCCCAGACAAGGTCAATTTTTCTCGCCCACGTGTAGGGATAAGGCCTACCCGAGCTGCTTTTTCTTGAGCTAAGCCTGATACTATCTATGAGGATCCATTATGTGATATAAGTGAAGAAGAGGTAGAATTCACCATGTCTATTGGGGACCCTCAACAAACCCTGAATCCAAAGGCACTCCAAATGACAGCCGTTAAAGAAATAGCTTGCGATGAGTCACAGTGGCATATTGCCCAATTGCCAAAGACATCTACTAAGGCATGCTTTGCCCTACAAGCATTATAAAAGAAGAAGTGTGTTGCAAAGATTGTGCAAGGCAATAAAGGAACAACAGCACCAACCTACACAGGTAATATGGACAATTACAAGAAAAAATGATTGAAAAGATGCAAATCTTTTTCTGCAATGACGACATTGAATGTTGTGTGAAAGGTTCAAAATGAAAATGGGTTCTTTCTAAATCCAAAGTACTAGACATTTGGCCAGTAAAGTTTGGGATGAATCTTACACGGAAAGAGATTACGGAGCTTCAGAATGCTAGATTCCATCTTCCACAGCGTGTTCCAATCTCTCCAAAGAGATTTTTTGGAAACCACGGACTATTATACAATTTATTGAGAATTCAAGTTCTAGCATTACCTACTGAGCATCCCAATACAAGGTCTGGGAAGAAGATACAAAGAAACTCCAATGATCCAACAACTAAACAAACAAACAATTGTGCCTCTGCCCTATCTTTGAAGGCATTTGTTTGTCATACATATTGCTTGAGAGTTTCTCGAAGGTCCTTCCTGGACCATGCGTTTTAGAATAAAATAATTGAGAATAATTCTATAGTGTCTGTTATCGTTGTGTCCATGATAGAGGATTAGACTGTTAGTTAACGTAGGAAACCCGTTCGCGTGGCTTGGTGGTTTATCTTATTATATTGGAGTTTATTTAACGTAGTTTTTTTTTTCATTTTCATGAGGATTCCAACGCATTAGAATACTTGGATATCGTATGATTTCGCTATGGAATTTCGAAGTGTGAGTGAAACTGTGGGTAGATAATGACTCTCCAGCTGTTGTACATTGTCATCTTCCTAGATTCTAAATATGTACTAGTCATAATCACTTACTCCACTCATGTACTATTCGTGGCCTAAGATCTCTTAGGTGAAAGGGTTCTCTGCCTTTCATTGTGTCAATATGCTGAGGGAAGAGGTTTTACTCTTTTGCAGGCGGGGGTGTTAGTCTTGATGGTGGGCTTTTAGTCGCTGCTCTTAGCAAGCTTGAGAAAGAATTTAAGCGTCTTTTAGAGAAGAACAGTCGCCCTATTGATTTACCCCATCAGATGGAGCCTCAAGAAGGGGATAGCAACTCAGAAGAAGAGTTGAACTATTTGGTTAGTTTCCCACAGGAGGTCCAGGAGCGGTTGCAAGCTATTATTGGAAAACTAGTGGGCAACCCCAATTATCAAAGGTGCATTGATGCGTACCAAGAGTGCCGAGGTGCACTCTGTGAAGAAAGCTTGCAAGTAAGCTCGTCGTTCTCTCGTATGGTTGACCATTGWTAMCATAYGATAACYTATACTGTAGAATGCATCTTGACTGTCTGAATTTAATGATTTCAGTGTCCTACCGATGAATGCTGTTGAGGACGGAGGTGTACCACTATTATTGTAGCTCCTGATGAGAGAATTTCCTCGTTGAAGTCTAACTTGCAACCTACGRTTTCCACAGGACTTTGTGATAAATTCCATCCTGTTCACSTMTTCAGTATATCGATCTCAATCGGGSCTTTCTGACCATTTTTCTTCCACCTACTTGTTTTGTAGATTTTRGATGTGAGTTATTTGGACGGCATTACTCCAAAATCAGTGAGTGAAATCCCATGGGATGATCTACAGAATATGATACATATTTGGACCCATCACCTTGAGGTTACTGTGAAGRTCCTATATGCTGGTGAAAGGCGCCTTGCCCGTCAAGTGTTCAAATATCTGGGGGATCTAGTGTGGGTGGAATGTCTWCGKAACTTGGCTGAGCCTGAGATGAATGCATTTATTCAATTTGGAGAAAGCGTTGCAGCAAGCCAGCGTTCTCCTGAAAAGCTTTGCAAGTTRCTTGAAATGTTTGTKTGCCTGGAGAAGTGTGAACCAAGTGTTACTCGAGTATTTGACGGACAAGCTTGTGCTGAGATCCGATCACGTTATCGAGAGCTTCTGAAGCAGGTGATGAGACTACATCATGCTTTGTGACATAAAATCATGCTTTTTGCTGCTCATGTAAAGAGATTAGCTAGCGATTGGGCTTCATTCAAGTTTTCACGAGTCATTATAAGGGACTTGTTGTTATCTGTTGGAGATTTGACTGCATGTTCGGTTACTACAGCTTGAGTTCAAGATTCCTCTGGGGAACTGGATCTGCTGAGTTCAAATAGTATCGATTTGCCTCTCTCAATATGTGAATGGCTGCGCTTGACTCTGCATATAATTTGAGAAAATTGCCGTTTTTTTCGCTAGTGTTTGTAGAGACCAACATGCTTACCTGCTGTATGTTTCATGGAATTGGCAGGTTGTCTACGCCTCTGGGAAGACATTTTGGGACATTGATGACTGGGTGCGGGAGCAAAGGGAAGGCGCGTCACAGGACGGCAAGGTCATGCAACTCTGCAGCTGGGTGGTCAATTATCTGAAATATGTGCTCGCCTTATTTCCTGAAGCGTTAAGCAAGGTACTCCGAATTGCAGGGAGTTGGGAGGCTGGTTCGGGTGAAGAGAGAGGACTGCCTCAGGGGATTGCGCAAATCTTGCAAACGCTGGAAGATTTAGTCGAAGCACGGGCCATMGAGCTGCAAGACCCTGCCCTACGCCACATATTCCTGATGAATAACATGTAYTATATTCGCAACCGTGTGAAGAACAGTGATCTCGGGCCTCTTTTGGGCGAAGACATGATGTCAGAAGTTGGCCGCAAGGTAAAATTTTCCCCCTTCATACTAGAGTCTGGAACTTGGGGTCTCTTTATCTTTGTCTGGGCAAACCTTGTCTTCCAAGACATTTCGACTCTACCTTACGAAGTCCAGCTATGTATCCATTTCATCATTTTGTGGAGTGTTCCAAATGCATCCAAGCTACAAAATGATCAAGCGGACAAGACCACTTAACCCCTAAAGGATGTTATTGTTTTGTAAAAATATTCTCCCTTCTTGTATACAAAAGGAAAACTTGAGTAGCACTTTGAATCCCATTCAAGCTATAAATTTCAGACCAACTCAGTCATACTATTGGTCAACTGAGAAATTTTTGGGAATTTTTGAGTGTTTAGAGAGGATCAAATACATTCAGTATACGGGCAACATACGCTAACTCTTTTGGTGGGCAACATCCTTTAGGGGTTAATCCCAACTTCGCCTAACTTTTATTTTTAAATGTCTTGCTATCATGTCTTGGCCTCAACTTCTTACTTTTTCTCAAGAATTGTCTGGCTCTAGGTAGTAGAGGAATTTCAGCATTGATTGAAATACTTGCACTCCTCCTGTATTAGTTGGAGCATAAATCTGTCGATTGTTTTCCTTTACGAAACACGTAACCGAGATAACAGAAAATTCCACATATTGGTGACGTAATGTTTCAACTTAAAATCTTAAGCAATATTGACTGATATGTGCAGGTGTCGCAAAATGCATTGAAATACCAACGAGAAGGCTGGCAAACAGTGYTGCAACACCTGAACCGAGAGGGACTGCAGGGCTCATCCTCCGGCAAGTATTCTCGTGATTTGGTGCGTCAAAGGTTGAGGGCGTTCAACGCAGCCTTCGATGCGACGGTTGAAACGCACGCCAAGTGGATCATTCCTGAACAGAATCTCAGAGATGGGACCATTGCAGCCATCACCCAGATGGTGGTTCCTGCTTACCGGAGCTTTCTCACCATCTTCGGTCCTCTCCTGGAGGGTCGCATACGGGACACAGATAAGTACATCAAATACTCTCCTGAAATCATGGAGACTATCCTAGGGGATTTGTTTACAGGCAGCGGTTAGGGTTATAGAGAGTGCGACATTTTTTTTTTTCCATTGATTTTTTCACCCATATCCTTGAGTGGGTTGAGTTGTATTCACATTATTTTTCACCCTTGACCCTTTGTGCTTGGGGTTCATTCAAATGCATTTCCTGTGCTCTTTCTGAAGTGGTTATCGTTTTCTTCACTTGACGGTTTGACTTTAATGAACCACAAACACTGGAAACTGCTATGGTACCAGGCTTACTACACTAAATAGTGAAATAAAGTGTCCTCAAAGAGGTGTATAAACCAACTGACCCCACAAACTAAAAGGGTCAGTTGTAGATAAAGTGTCCTCAAAGAGGTGTATAAACCAATGAAAACTCTGGAATGTTGTGCTTGAATCTCCAAACTATCCACTTCAAAGATACAACAAGCATTGTTGTTTGACTTTTTGCTTAAAAGTTTTATTCATTTAAGGTAGTGCAAATAAACATTGATTTAGAAAGTGACAACATTCACTAGTCTACAACTTGTTGCCCTTCATCCAACATAATGATGTAGAATATTCTACATCCCAACAATAGCTATGAAAGGAAATGCCATTAAGCAAAATAAGAGTGAAGTAGTCCTAGCATGAATGTGTCATTTAATTATGTAATTAATCATTAGTTAAACTTGTATTTGTCATCAAATATGGTAGTAGCTATTACAAGAATATATGTTATTAAAAAAACCATTAAATGATCTTCGTCAATGGACTCAAGGTAAAGCCTCAGAAGGCTTTTCAATGTTACAAGTACATATAGTATTTTCATTAGTATGATGAAGCTATTTCCATCTATGGTCACAAATGTTGCACAATCATGCAACAACAATCTATCCTTTAAATCATGCTGTTTGTTTGTTTGTTTGTTTGGTTTTGTTTGTTACATTGAGATCTCCCAGACCGTGCGTCCCCCAGTGGCATGCTTGGTACCATTGGAAAGCCCTTGGCGAGGAGGGGTGCACGGGCTTTGTTTCGTGGCGTTCCGACCTACGGGRTGAAAGTTATTGAATTTTGAAGTTTTCAATGCATCCAAAAATTAGGAAATTACTTTTACTTTAATTCTGCCTATGGCAACAACACAGGGCACACTAGTACTTTCCTAAGTAACAACACTTTCCTACATTATAGTAGCAATTCAACAATTATATCCTATACAGATGGAAACAAGTTCATTTTGGTACCCCCCTTGAAGTAGCTTCCTCAAAAATTTATGTCATCAAGCACTTCCAATTCAAACATGAAAATATTTGAAATGAAACATGTAAAATGCAGAAGTTTATCCTTGGAATTTTGAGTGAAAAGAGGTCTTGCAGAGTAATTCGACTTCCAATGAGTGATCTTCCATTATTTTAAGCCAATGATTCACACAGTACCAAAAGGGGTGATTTCCACAGTCACCAGTCCATCCTTTTAAGGGTTAAAAATATCCCTCAATAATCACTTTCTCACATCATAATAAATTTATAATTCCAGGTAGATCATATGACCATAACGTCACCATATACAATCACATAGCTCCTTATCCCTCCCCTTTCAACTTTTCCATTGAGTGTTTCTTACTTCTGCAAAGCCAATTCACATTTCAGAAGCCATAAAACAACAAATATAATTCCAGTTGTAAGGATGTGACTTCCCAGTGAATCAAAATTCATAAGCTGCCAATGCAGTCAAGTAGTTGTCGATTCCATTCAAGAGTGAATACTGGTAACACTGTTTGTAAGAGGCCCTAGCAGCTAATTAACGCACTTACAACAAAAAGTCCAGAAGGGATTTGGAGCAAATGATCACACATTTTGCGCCCACTAGAAGAAGCTTATTGGAAGTGACAAGAGAGAGAGAAAGAGAGAGAGAGAGACAGAGAGAGCTGAATTATAGTATTAACGAGTCCATTTGGTAGAATGGTTTGATTGTACCTGGATGGGGAACAAAAAACATTTAATAGCAGCGGTTATAATCTTCAGCGGAACAACAAAAAAACTCCTTTTTTTGACACTGTACAGTTGCATGTACAAGATAGAAAAAAAAAAAAAGTCAATTCTTTCTTTCTTTCTTTTCTTTCCCCCCTTGTTCTTCTTCCCCAAGGTCACTGGCTCAAATTCTCACTGGATCGCTCCTCATCAGCAACCTGCGTTGGGTTGTCGCTGGACTCGGCTGCTGCTGCTGCTGGAACCTCCTCACTCTTGGAAGCGACTGGCTTGACGGTCCCCACTTTCACATACTTGCTCATGAACTTGTACTCCCAGTCGGTGAGTGCTTCCGACTCGTAAGCACTCAACCCCTCGATATCGCCAGTCAAATCCTTGTCCTCGAAAGACATCTTCGCCAGCGCCCTGCTGGCGTCTTTTCCAGCAAAGAGAGCATACGGTCCACCAGGCCCGTAAAATGCCCTGTCATCAAGGTCCACGGACAGTCCAAGAAATAGAAGCATAATTGTGAGTGGTTTGCCCTTGACAAAATTAGTTTACTGATATTATTAGGGTTTGGAAATCAGAGGCATGAAAARCCCTAAACACAGTTGCCACAGGGGTTACATAACCGTGGTCCAGCGTTTCTCTTGAGAAGCTTCACATCTTAGTAGAAACCAAATCATGAAGGAAATTTTCTCAATTGTATGCAGTGCTACATTACAATAAAAAACTTTTGTTCCGACGTTATACTCTGGATGAAACGAAGGTAGGAATCCCTTCCCTGCTGGTTGATAAGTCACTCATTCTCAATGCAAGTGTCACTTGTAAGAAATGTTAACAAATTCTAGGTTCTATTATTTCATTTCTTGTTTATGTTTTCATTTTTAGCAAATTGTTGTAGAAGCCTTGGTATGACCGCAGCTACTCCTCAAGGACAACCAAAAGCAAAAGACAAACTCTCAAGGCAATGCATCATCCCACCATTCTAKCTCGAGGTTTAAATTTTTTTTAAATTAAACCCTCAAGCTCCCAAGTGCAACAACCATGAGCTGAAGAAAATGGCATAAAAAACTTAGGCCTTCACCTATGGTACTAATAAGAATGGGGCGGTTACACTGTTCCAAAAAAAAAGTGATCCCGTTGAATGACTAGAACTCCCTATATACAATACACTAACAAGCCTGTAATGGTAGTACCMTAAAAATCCTGAAGAAAGACCTAATAATTGCTCTCTAAGAGCCCAGAAATCCTGTTACTCCTACAACTGCAATACTAAATTACTAATCAAGAATTTCTAAAGTATAGAGGAGCTTGCAATAGCGAGCTTCTCTCTTGTCAAGTTGTTAATCTCAGAGCAAAACCACTGATAATAATAATAATCTTGGTCATCAAAGCTGAATTAACAATCACAAAAATTCTTGTATTTGCAAACACAAGAGCTACTGTAGTGGCTTCTTACTGTGGTCCTGAATTCGACGTCAATGGTACCCACAAACCAATCCTTCCATTATGCTGAATCTTCGCAAACTGGAGCCAATAACATCCTGTCGCTTAGCTTTTTGATATGTCATGAGGATGCCGAATTGCCATGAAGAAATTGATGCACTCTCCATCAGGTTCCAGATGTCGCAGCAACACGTCCAAGGAAGAAGGCCAGGCAGCAGCAAATTGTAATTGCCAATCACAAATAGAAAAAACCACCTGTGYTTAAACAAGAGAAAGTTTTTCCACCAGAATTGAAGTTGAATCTCCGGAGATTGAAGCACTTACGTAAACAGCCGATGAAAAAACCCTGTYGCTTTTTAATGTATGATGAGGATGCCCAATTGCTAAAATTGCCATGAAGGAAGATGATGTACTCCGTCACTTCCGTATGTTTGAACCAGTGTTCCATAACGAAGCAGGATGAATCTTGACGCAACCAATAGCATCCTGAAGCTCTTTGATACGCAACGCGGATGTCCAGTTTCCATGAGGAAAATCATGTACTCCATCGCTTCCAGATGTCGCATACCAGTCCGAAAAAGCAGGCTTTGATTCACCGCAAACTGAAGCATGAAGCAAAACAATCTCTGATGATATCCCTGAAGCTCTTCGATATGTGTAAGTCGGATGTCAAGTTGCCATGGCGAAAATCATACGCTTCCATTGATACAAACCGCATCACCAAGTTTTAAGAAAGGCATGTCCCAGAGTCGGACATTCTACGTCGTCAAACACTAAGATCGCCAGCACGGAGCGCAACTCGTCTCCACCCCAGGAGCGCCATCAAATGCATTTCCATCAAAGCCAACTTCCTTGCAGACACTCCAACACACGTAGCCACCTCACACACGTCCGGCACCCCAACTTGCGCTTCGTCTATCCYTGCAGACACYCGCAGACACGCCGCGAGCGTGACGCGCACGTTGGAGAGCCCCACAGCACGCGACACCTTGCGAAACATCCGCAACGCCAGCGGCACAGTCGCTGGGCTGCTCAGGTGCAACTCCCAATGCCACTTTGCCAACATGCGCATTCGTTTCCTTGTGGACATGGAGACKCGYTGCCGCTTAGAGGGAAAGGACACGCGATGGGAGCCCACCAGGTAAGGTCTCAAGCATTCCCTACATGTGGGTTGGGCTTGGGGTTGCGAGTCTCGTCTCCGAATGCTCGCACAGTGGCACTGCAATTGACAGCGTAGGTTGTGTCAGTAACAGGGGCAATGCAAGAAAATGAGGGTTACAAATTGGGGTGTTGAGAATAAGAAGCTACAGTATGAGAGGCTCCGTTCCTGTAGCACTGAGGTGCACTCTCACACTGCAATTTACAGCGAAAGTTGTGTTGGCATCAGGAGCAATGCAAGCAAACAGCGTTTAGATTTAGGATTGTGTAGTTGACAACGAGAAGTAGCTGTAGTGTGAGAGTCTCTGTTCCTCTAGCACTGGCTCGCATGTCGAGTAAGGGAGATACTCAAACTTCCTCAGCGTAGGTTCTCTCGATGCACAAACTCCTCTCACCTTTGGGCAAGAGCTAACGAAATGTGCAAAAGAGGTGAGAGTGGATCAAGAAGTGCAGAACGGTTTCGATCAGTTATGAATGGAGATTCTCGTGATCAATTTCGTATTTGGATTTGGAGAGGGAAGGGAAGAGCAGAAGGATAGAGATGGGAGAAAGGGGAAAAGTACCTGTGCACGAGCTCCACTTTGGTTGGCATCTTGGAACGCCGTCGTTGCAACCTGCTTGCTGGTTGTGAGCACGTTGTCGAGATCTCGCTGTAAGCAAGGTTTWGAGCTCGTCTTGTGCTTCGATGGGGAGATACGTGAGGACAAACTCGCAGGGACGGTATTCACGGTTGRTGGCGAAAGATTCTCGGTGGGGTTGTAGTTCCCGTCTTCAGTACTGTCAAGCTTCTCAGCAGCGTTGCTGGACGAGCACGCAGAAGAATTAGCGACGCGGGGGATGAGGTTGTGGTTGTGAGTTTCGTCGTCGTTGTGTGTGGCGCATTCGCCMTGAGACTCCCCCTGCGAGCAGTTGSSGCACAGGTCTGTCCGCGGCGAGGGGTTGGCGCCGGAGGTCCGCCACGGGGTGGGCGTGGCGCACGTTGAGCACAGCACGGAGCGCGTGTGACGGGCCACTAAGAAGTTGGCGCTGTGCACCTTCACATCGCACGTCCAGCAGAGGTGGGCTTTATCCGCGGGGCAGTAGAGCGCAGCCACGCCCTCGCAGAGCTCGCATCCCCGTTGCATCTTGACGCAGGTCAGGGCGACACTCACATGCTAGATGGCAGGCGTAGTTTACGATTTTAATTCACTTACACCCTTGCCGATTCTCTCGTAATCCCACCACCGCCACAAACAAAGATACAAAAAGAAAACGGAACGGAACCCGTCGCGTGATCAAGAACGCCTTGCAATGTGGCTGRAAACGAAACCCGTGCTCCGATGGAATACTTTTTCACCACCGCTTCTGCACAGGTTTGGAAACCAGACGAAGCATTCAAGGAACGTACACGCTCTCGATCACCGCGTAACCACGGAACCAAGAACGTACTCCTGCCGCGTCTCGATTCTCCCACAAAAATCTCGGAACAAAATTTCGGAGAGTCTATCGGTTGATCGACAACACCTTTACAATGTGGCTCGAAACGGAAACTACTCCGCGAAGGACTAATTCTTCACCTCCGTGGACGTGAGAGCTCGAAATCTCAGGAAAATAATCAAAACCACCCGAGAAAACTAAAACCACAACCTCTCGATCACGTACAACCAAGACTCGTCTCTTCACGATGCCAGGCCGTAAAACAGCAAACTACACAAACCACAGGAGAAAATAGCACAGCACAAAGCTCTCATCAATCACCGAGTAAGTGCAAAAACTAGCTGCGGCGTTTCTTCACGCGCTTCTTATGATCTGAGCCCAGACCCGAGTGCGCTTTGTTGTGGAAAAGGCCAAGAGGAACCTTTCCCTACTGTAGGAATCATGAGAGTCCTTTGTGGTCGTGAATGGGGGCGATGGAGGCATGGCGACGTACTGTAGTGGAAGCGAGCTTGTGGAGCAGGCGTCGCGGCGGACGCCCGGACAAGTTTCCAAGTTGGAAGCCGAAATCAGGGGACGACGACGACGACGACGAGAACTTGGGGACGATCATCGACGGAAAGAAGAAAGGTGACGACTGGAGACGAACTGACGACAACGAGAAGAGAAAAGGCGACGAGAGGGAACGAGAGTTGGTCGGCACCAAGCGAATGAGGACGCATTCTGGCCACGAGAGTGGGTCGGCAAATATCACCTAGCTTCGGAGGATAATCTTCGGGGTCTCAAAAGGGGGGGATGAGGGGGGGGGGGGGGGGGGGGGGGGGGGGGGGGGGGGGGGGTGCTTGGCTTTTGTCAAAAAAAAAAAAAAAAAAAATTGTCATTTTTGCTACGTTCTTCCAAGAATTTTTTTTTTTAAAAAAACTTTAAAAAAAAGATCCGATTTTAGGATCTTGTACTTTACTTGTCCGAGATCGTATGGTAAAAATTTCATGAAGTTTGACCGTACAGATTGTAAGATATTAGCATTCAAGCTTTAGAAAAGAAAATGGTTTTTTTGAACACTGGACTGTGATTTCAAATGACTTTGACCACCATTTGTGGAAATTATTTTGCACTAGAGACTTTGAATTTAAATTTTCTTTGGTTGAAGAATTGAGATGAGAGTCTAGGTAAAAGAATTTCAAAATAATCCTGATTGATTTTCATTCTTTAAAAGAATGTTAAGTAGACATAGGTCCAAGATTGAAAGAAGAACTACATCATTAATAGCTCTAAGATGGAATTGAAACGCAATAATCCCCATCCTGACATTATTCTAGCAAAAACATTTAACCTTGTCAAAACAATTTTCTTTTTTAAAATGTGGAAAACGCATTAAAAAATGAATCCTATGAGTAATTTTTTCAAGAAGAGGCTCAAATTGCTTGAAAAACAATATTGTTCATAACTTTTGCATTAGTAATCCAAATGGAACGAATCAAAGCTTCACGCATAGACAAAAATAATCTACAAAAAAAAAATGTATTTCAAGTTTTTGTGGATTTATTTTTTTGCCCATCAAGTTGAAATTTGGGCTTTTTGTGGTATAACTTTTGCTCAAGGGCACCGATTGAAACAAAACTTATATTATCACAAAGCTTATAAGTTTTTTTACATTATGAGAAAGTTTTAAAAAGTTTCATTAAAAATTGAAATCATAGGAGCCTGTCCAAAATCCATTTTATCTCTCCAAGGGACAATGGACCTTTAGGGGTTAAGAGCATTCCAACCCATCTTGCATTTTGGATGACTTGTTGTCACCAACTTATAAAAATGTCTTGCCCCACTGGACTTGCAAATCGGATGATTTTGTTGAAAGGCCGGCTTGAAACCCTCTACTTGCTTGCAAAACATGGGTGTTTTGTAATCTAAGCTCCATTGTGCTTGCAAATAAGTATTTGTGAAGTATGAGGAGATCAAACCAAATTAAGGTATACCTAGGTATAAGAAAACTAGATCAAAGGGAGTCGTGAGGAGCTTTTTGAATGGTGACCAACCATTTTAAGTTATTGGAAGCAGATGTTTAACCAACCAAAGTTGAATAATGTTTGATCGACCAAGTTAAAATAAGAAGTGGTGGTCTATTAGCAGGTTATGGGTGGGATGGAGCAGTGGAGCTTGGCTTGCAAAATGGATGGGCCTCCCATTTTGCACGCCAAATCACCACTCTATTTTGCCAAACATGTAGCGATGCTCTTGAAGCAGCCATATTCTAAATGCAACCCCTATCTAGGACTAACTGACATGAAAAGTTGTTTTGAGAATAGATTACCTTATGGCTTACAATAGAAACATCTAAATTAAACCATCAAAATAAGCAATTCAACATAGTTAAACGCATCTTTTATTAAAAAAATAGAATTTTTGGATATAACATGTAACTTTTATGTCTTTTCGAAGTGCAAGCTCCCTAGGCCGTTCAAATTGTCATATAGCTAGATCTAAAACCAAAATCTATAGTGTAAATCAACAGTCAATTAATTGCAATTAATAATGGAAATGATGTAATGACACCTTTGAGGGACACTATTATTAATGGAAGTCTAGGAAAACATTAATGAAAGTCTATTGTAAAAGAGTAGATACATGAATGATTCAAAGTATTGTTTCCACTTTGATTGATTTTGAGTGGATCACAATTAGCGTTTGGGCATGAGGAAAATTTTCAACCCTACGAAGGATTGTTAAGACTTTTTTCGGCACCCCCGCAGTGCTAACATAGAAAAATAAAAAAATGAATTTTAAAAAAAAATATATATATATATAGTTTTTTTTGAAAAATATTTTTTTTGAATATTTTTTTTAAAATTAAATTTAAAAAAAAATAGTTTTAAAGTTTTAAAAGTTTAAATTTAAAAGTTAAAAAAAATAGTCAATCTGATGTGGTGCTCACATGGCACTAGTAGTGCCATGTCAAATTCCAAATTTTTAAAATAAACAATTATTTTTATTTTTTATTTTTTTTGTAATTGCACCGTAGGGGTGCAAAAATGGCAGTCTCTTCAAGGGCTAAAATTTTTCCTAATGGATTGTTTTGAGTTTTATAAGCTATTTTTCTTGCAATCCCATGTTGAAACATTTTTTCAAGTACCAAGTTTGGATTTTTTCTACTTTTTACTATAATTAGAAAATTTGGAAGGTTTTTATAACCAATTTTTATTTTTATTTTTGCAACTTGCAATTCCACTAGCTAACATAAACTCCCCAACGGTTCTCCATGGACATTGATCACAATTACAATAGTTTTGGGTTGACCCACTTGTGGTAAGAGTCCTCACTCTCATGAAATGACTTCATTCCTTGACCATGCACATGGGTCATAAAAGCAATCATTGTAGTTGAGGTAGAAGGTCCTATTTGCACCACAATTCAAGAGTCATCCTATTTGCCTAACTATTTTTTAGTGTTGTACATTTTGAACTTTCATTGTCCTATGCCAACATATAGTGACCATGAAATGACACAAATAGTCACATGGAGGAAATAGAATCTTCTATCTTAGCTCAAGTTGCTACAAAAATTGCTAAATTGGATAATTACTATAGATAAATCCTAAATACATGAATAAGGCCAGACTTCCATGTGGTTGGAGTTTCAACGGTGCTAGTATGTGAGCCTAAGGCGAGTATGTGAACATCAAGCCTACAATATAGGTACCTATAATATAGATACCACACACTATAGAACGTGTATATATCATAAACACCCATAATATGGATAATTGTAGCATACATACTCTGTAATCATAGACGGTTTCTATAGTATTTGCACCTATTACATAGGTGTGTAGTAATCTAGGCTAATGGGCTACACTCCTATGCTCACATAATAGCAACCCTCGTTGGAATTATAAAACTTTCAAATTAGACAAACCGTTTACCAATTTTAATGCATGGAAGTCAACAATATTAACAAGGGGAGGATTAGAATAATTTTTTGGCATGATTATAGGAAGAAGTACTCAAAAAGTGTGTGGAACAAGATTTTGACTTCCAAAAAATGAATTTGAATATCAAACTTGAACTTTTGGATTGCTTTTAGTTCAACAATAAAACAAAGCTACACCTAAAATGTAGATGCTCCCTATTCATAAGACAAAGTTATTCCTAAAATGTAGATTCTTCCTATTTAAGAGACAAAATTATTCATAAAATGTTGTTTTCTCCTACTCACGTGGAAATGTAAACATCGTGAAAGTTGACCAAAACTACATGATTCTAAAAAACTTGAAACTTGTTTTCCTATTCCAATCCTATATGAAAGTCTGAACTTAGAGATAATAAGAGCATTCACACCCATGCATGCGAATGGGCCTACGCTCTTCAAATGAAATGATAAGTACTCTGAGCTCCTCTCAATATTCTCTTGACACTCAATCTTAGATTCTTAGTGAATCAAGTACTATTCATCCTAAATTTAGTGCTTTATCCTTTGCTCTACTTGGTGATTAGTCACTTGACTATTTGGTGAGTAAGAATGTGAGGGCTCTTCAAAAATAGTTGTAAAATTTGAGTGGATCAAATTTGGCTAGTAAGGATGTAGATGTTCTAAGATCTTGTTTATAAATCATATAAAATAAACATTACTATGAATCTGAATTGGATGAAGAACACTTTTCTAAACATTTATCTTTCATGTAGTTTATGGTTGAGCATTTAGGGTTTAATATGAAGGTGCAAATGGATTTTTGATCCTAAATCCTAAACCCTAAACCCTAGACCCTAAGTAATTTCATGGTACCTTTGGATTTTTTTATTTATTTTTTATAATTTTCATTTTCATTACCAAGCATCCTTTTGTCATGTCTTGTTTTGTCATTTTTGATAACTAAGCAAAAGCGGTTGTGAGGATTTTTTTTATTTGGATCCAAACTTTGACAATCATTTGTCTTTTTGTATTTGATTTTATATGTGCATGTGTATGGAAAAGCTTTGAGTATTCTATTTTGATTGACGTAAGGAAAGTGATGACAGGTTTTACATTTGGGGGGCAATCATGATAGTTCTTTAGAAAAATAATACCCAAAATTCAATATTTACAATATTTTTTACCAATGAGTAAGGGGGGGTTTGGAAGAACATTAAGGGTTGTTGATAATTTTTTTGATGTGACATACATGTACCAATCATTGCTGAGCTGAGTTATGAAGTATTCTTTCTTAGTATCAAGTTTCTACCAAATTCTCAGTAGGATTCCGAAGGAGGAGTCACAATTAAGAGAAGTCAATTCAACAAATTCACTAACCACATGATGTTGCAATGTGGAGTTCATTTAGCAGACTTGCCTAACTATTTTTTCCACTCACTCGTAATGGTGAGTAAAAAAGTTCAATAAGTTAGTTGAATCCACTTTGACTCTCAATATTGTTACGATAGATTCTTCATGTTTTCTTGTTTCTTGAAAGAAAATGCYATCAATGGAAGTAAGTTGCTACACTAAATACTAAATAGTGAAATTATTTTGTCCCTAGCTAATTTCTCAACATTATACACTATATAAATATTTATTGTTATCATACAAGATTGCACAATTTTTGAATTACTTATCGGTTTAGTTGAAACTCATAAACTTGCGTGTGTACAATTGGAAGTATTGACTTTGATGACTTGTAGAGTAGCTTTGATGGCTTGTAGAGTAACTTTCTTGGGGTAAAGGGCCGGGGTGAACTAATCCATTCGCTCAGCCACTGAGTAAAACCTTGAATATTTTTATTTTCAGCGCATGAAAGAATTTGCAAGTTCTGAATCCATATTTGCAATCAGAGGACCCAAATTAGTCAAGAGGAGTGTACAAGGTAAATTGATCGTTCCCAAAATAGTGGGCTTTTTATTTTACTTGCACCCTTGTAATTACTTGGAGTGGCCGAGCAAGGGGATCAATCCACCCGGCCAGGGTGAAGTGGTGAACTGACCCTCTCATTGCCCTTGTCACAAGGTAAATGTAAAAATTGCACCCTATTTTGTGCCGCATCAATTTTGTATTTCTTCGTCACCCCAGCTAATTTGGGGCTTCTAATTGCAAATATGAATTCAAAATTTGCAAATTTTGTCATACAAGGCAGATAAAAGAATCCCAATGTTTTCCCCAAGGGTAAGAAAAGGGGCAATGAGGGGGTCAGTTCACCCTGGCCCAATCCAATTGTAAGGCAACCTAATTGTAAAGGCAACCTGACCGTAAAGGCAACCTGATTTCACTATTTAGTGTGGGCAATTGGAGAACGGGGAGAACCAATGGATCCCCAAGCAGGACTTATGAACCAATGAGTGACGCCCAAGAGATTGTGGCTAGCAGCAGAGGACCAGCCCACGTGAAGCCTACGTGCCCCTCCGTCATGCAGTTGATACTCCTGTGATACCCTGACCCGGCAAGCAAGTGCTGGCCCACGTGCTGACACGCCTCCACGCCTTCCCGAGCCGACCCAGTGACAGGGATGTTTTGAGTCCTTTGCATGACGGAGTGGATGCAGAAAAGGTATTTTTCATCCATTTCTTGGGCAAACGTGAAAGTAGAGATGTGCTTTGACATGAAAAGCACAAAATAGGGTCATTGAACGTATTTTCATTTTTAGGTGCTTCAAATTGTAACGCAAAGCCACCGAAATTCATGCCCATGCGATCAAATCCCCTTATGCCCATCATCAAATTTTTGGGTGTTGTAGCAAATTTTTAGGTGTTGCTGTCATTTTTAGGTGTTGCTCGGTATAACTTCCCACCGTTTAACACTAGACGGTCCACCTTTTCCCCGCGGTAATAGGTATGTCCTTTAAGGCTTAACTTACTATCGTTGGTATTTCTTTTTCTTTTCCCAGCTTTTTCTCCTTCTTTTTCTTCTGGCTCTCATCATAGAGACTACAGTAGAATTGTACTGTACTGAGTAGAATTGTACTATACTGAGTAGGAGTGTACTGTACTAACAACTGGCGTCGTCCATTCATTGATGACTGGCTAGTCTTTTGTGGTAGTAAGTTAGTAAGTTACTTCCTGTAAGTTCAGTTATTCTCTGGGCTTGTCCACTTGCTGTTTCACGCTCACTCATCGTCACATGGCCCCCATCCAGTAGCATGCCTGCTTTGCACTCTTTGTATGGATGGATGGAATCGCTTGGCAGGACCACTAAAACTCTGCATGTTGCATTGGACCAAGCCACAAATTACAAGTTGTTTTGTTTTGTTTTGTTTTGTCTTTTTCATTTTTTTCATTTTTTATGAAGTGCCAAAGTGGTGATATTGAATGTTACAAGTATGTCGTGTGTTGTTGCCACAACCAAAACAAAAGTAAAAGTACTTTTCTAATTTTTAAATTCATACACATAACATTCTTCACTAGCTCTTTGTCCTCCCCTTAGCTAGAGGTTTAATGCCATCCTAGATACTTGGGGGGAAACAAGGTTATAATCCCTTCCATGCAATTGGCTGGCCGGTTGGGAGAGAGTGGGCCTACAGACTGATTGGTTGCTGGGGGGCCAGATTTTGAGGAGCAAAAGGACCCCCTTAATGAAGGTTAAGAATGTTATGACAAACTTCAAATTTTAAATAACTTTCATTCTCTGTAGGTCCAAATGCCACAAAATAAAGCTAGTGCACCCTCCTCGCCAAGGGCTTTCCGACAATACCAAGCACGCCACCAAGAGATGCATAGTCCGGGAGATCTCAACATAACATAACAGACAAACAAACAAACAAACAATCTTAAAGTATGGACTAGTGTGTTCTGTGTTGTTGTCACAGTCAAAATCAAAGTAAAAGTGCCGCTGCCATAGTCAAAATCAAAATATAATTAATTTTCTATTTTTTTTAAACCAAAAATAACTTTGAAATTCAATAACTTTCAACCCGTAGGTTGAATTGCCACAAAATCAAGCCCATGCACTCCTCCTCGCCAAGGACTTTTTGACGGTAACAAGCATGCCACCGACGGACATACGGTCTAGGAGATCTCAATATAACAGACAAGCAAACAAAACAAAACAAACAGCCTAACTTAAAGGATGGACTAGAGTGTTTTGTGTCGTTGCCACAGTCAAAATGAAAGTAAAAGTAATTTTCAAATTTTTTGATTCATAAAAACTTTGAAATTCAATAACTTTCACTTTGTAAGGTGGAACGCCACAAAACCGAGCCTGTGCACCTTTGGTCGATGAGAGCTTTTTGACGGTACCAAGCACACCACCAGGGGACGCACAGTCTAAGAAATCTCAACGCAACAAACAAACAAAACAAATAAACAAACAAAAAGCCTAACTTAAAGGATGGATAGGATTCAATTCTAAATGCAATTCTCGCAATTTTTCCATTAAAATTGTAATTAAATTGATTGTTACCTTGCTAAAACAATCTCACCATTAGGATTGACATTTTCGATTCCATTTTAGAACTAATGATAATGAAAAAATTGCCTTCCATTTTGAACCTACTTCTACTTAACAATTTTCTTAAGAATAAAAATTATGTTTACAGATTTGAATTTCTTCCCTATATTTTCAAATCAATTTACACAATAAAGATTTAAACTTCAAACTCTATAGTGTGAAGACATTTAGTTAAAGGATTCAAAGATTGAAAACTTAGTAAAACAAGATGTAAGAAACCTTTTATGTCATTTTAACCATGAACAAGACGTGTGGGCCCTAGAGAATCACCTACAAAAAAAATATTATTTTACGTTAATCCTTCACCACTCAAGAGGACCAAAAGTGTCCTCGCATAGTTATTATATGATATGTAGTTTTTTTCCTAGATTGAGTAATCCAAGTAGATATGAAAATCACTCCTTTTAGAAATAAAAAATTTAAAGTTATTATTTTTAGATTTATATATGTATGTAAAAAATTTTGAATCATTTGATTTGGATTAATGAGATGAAAATTACAAATTCTCTACTTAAATAAACTTTGAAGTCTTAAATTCTACAACTCAATTTTTGATACTTTTGAAAGTAAAATAAAATTAGACAATGTAGATTGATGATTACAACATTACAACCATTGGAATTGGCATTTTTCAACTCCATTTAATTAAATTCTTAACAATTTAGTATGTTGAATCATCTTCTACTTCTTCTACTAAGATTTAGAGTTTAGACTTTTCAATCTTCAATTTCTTAGTTTCAGTCAAATTTAAAAAATTACTATTTAAAAAATTACTATCAAGGTTGACCAAGGCACATCCCCTTTTGGAATGCATAAACCTTAAAGGGTTAACATATTCTACCATTTGGAGGTTTAGGATTTTCATACGGTGAACATACTTATTATGGTGTACCAAGTCCCATCCATTTAATGACAAATTCAACCGATGTATGGTCTTTAAAGTATGTGTGTAAGGGATGCACCCCATTTGTGACCGCCAACCCATTCTGGTTGTAAAAGATGTTTTTTTTCCAATCACTAGGAAATGAGCTGCAATAAATGATGGCATAGTTCTTGAAGCACTAGTGTCAAATCTCAGCTCCATCTCACTCCCACAACAAATTAGGGTTCCGAAATGCGCATTGAATCTTGGCAAGCTCCCCGTTCCCCGGAGTTCCCCGGAACCAACAAAGTTCCCCGTCAGGGGAGCGTCAGCGTCTCCTAACAAGAATCTTATAGTCTACATGGTCAAAGTGTATGAAATATTTCCACACATTTTCATTTAAGTCTTATATAAAATCCTATGATTGAATATCCAAAAAAAATTAGTTTTTGTTTGCGTCTTAGCTTTGTGCACAAGAAATTAAAATTTTAAAACATTTTTTTGAATAGTTGTAGTAATGAACCTATAGGGTTAAAACCATTAGATTTTATTCTAATATTTTTTAGATAATTAATTATTTTTTATACTAAAAACATTTGAGTGATT
The DNA here is from genome assembly GCA_006891605.1 of Pleurozium schreberi. Lineage (NCBI taxonomy): Eukaryota > Viridiplantae > Streptophyta > Bryopsida > Hypnales > Hylocomiaceae > Pleurozium > Pleurozium schreberi. Next base: position 149,930 of record VACF01001478.1, on the reverse strand, counting down.
TTAGTTTTTGAAAGTGTTTTCCAGTGAACACCAGTAGGTGGTAATGTGGTATTTATAATAAATATGCAGATATCAAATTAAAAATGGGCTTTCTAACCCTATAAGCCTTGTCAAGAACTATTAAATGAGAATTTTCAAAAAATTATATCTTCACAATGATTTTATTTGGCAAATTTTGAATTTGAATTATATTTTCATGTAAACATAAATTCAAAAGTTGTTCAATTGAATTTTGCAACAATATAATGCTAGACATTTTTTAATTCGTGAAGGACCAAGTACGGTAGCGCTTTTTTTGGCAACATAACATTTTTGGTCATTCATTCACAAACAAATTTTTTCTTTTTATTCTTTGAAATGTTCACACATACACCATGTGGTTGAGGAGTAGTTGTAAGGAGCAACAACTTTTATAGCTTATGTCTACATGTTAAAAAACTTATTGTATAATATGTAATTTTATTTGGAGACTAGGCAACTTGGTCAACTCAATTTAAATCAATTTTCTTTTTAGGATTAAGAAAATTGTGATCAATTTTTAATATTTGTATAATATATTATATGTAGAAAGTCTGAATCATTCTATTTTGATTAACAAAAGTTATGAGGAGTTTTAGTTTCCAGTTGGTTATGAATTTCTATTCTCAAATAAACTTTAAAGTCCTTTATTCAACTCAATTTTTCAATATTTTGTGAAAATAAATAAATCGTAAGATGTAGATTTTTTTATTTGCAAGATTGCAACCATTGGGGTGACAATTTCATATATAAATTCTCAAGAATTTAGTATTTCAAATCATTCTCTACTTCTTTCTACTTACCTTTATTTTCTCAAACATGAAGATGAAATTTCTTTTGTTGAATTTTTTAAATTTATTTCACACCTTATTTTTTCAACATATTATGACGAATAGCATGTTGTAGTATCTACACTTTTTTTGGATTAAAAGTTTGAATGATGAAATCCAACCATTTTGTAAGAATTGAAAATAGTTATTTTTGACATCCAAGCATCATGTAAATTAAAGATCCTACAATTGGATTTGTTAAAAATATAGAAATGAAGATTTTCGCCATCCTTTGGAGACTAATATTTTGAAGTGGCCTCTAAGAACTTTAGGGGTTAGATGGATTGAAAACTAAAATTCAATCAATATGGATTTGTGTACAAGAAATGCCTTCAAGAATGCACTGTAGGGAGCGTGTCTAAGAACTTGTAGATTGTATCTTGCAATCGCTTGCTAATATATATTGTAGTGCAATGGAATTTTCTATTGTTGTATTATTTTGTCACTAATTTTGCAAGGAAATAATGTTTTTTTTCTCACAAGACTAAATGAAATATCTTTGAAATTCAAACTCTATCTATCTACATGTATCTTTAAATCTACGTGTTTGCGTGTATCTTCATCAAAAAATATTCTTAACTAATAAGTTTTACATTTGTCAGATAAATTTTTTGAAATTAGTGTTTAAGACTCAAAGATTATGCAATCTTGATAAAAAAAATTAAAAGATGAATTGAATGGGTTTCAAAAAGTTAGATTATAGAATTCTATATACATTGGACTATTATTAAGCTTTTAGAAGAAAATCATATTTAGGAATATTGTGTTGGGAGAGTCATCAAATATTTTTGGGACACTTATATAATATGAAATGAGTTATGAAAGAGTGTAAAAATAAATTTATTATAAGTAATTACTTCTTGCTTTCCTAAAAATACTTATTTTTCATACATATTTCTAATTTCTAATTTTATAAAGGAGTAACAAAGAGGATGGGATTGATGGGATGTAAATAGTAAATTCCTCATGCACACATACCCTGAAAAGGTTGACATTAAGGTTGTTAGCACAACTGCCAATAATGGTGAGATGGAGCTAAAAAATTAGGTCATCTTCTTCCATCTAAAGCTTTCACATTATTKAAGGGGTTGAAAAAGGAGTGATGAGTTTARACCTRCTTTGTTTAGTCCAAGTTAACAWCAAAATCCTCCACRTWGGTCACAAACTTGAAAATACAAACTTAAAGATATTTGACCTATGTTGTATCTTGGTCACTATTTAGAATTTGTTTTTATAATTATTGAAGGTGATAACCAATACATTCTTATATGTACATATTGTAAAGCTTTACAGTTAAAGAAGAATTTTGCATTATTATGTTTCCTTCATTATGTTGTCTTTTGAGTGGATATCACACACAAGGAACAATTCAATTAGTTTATTGAATTGGTTTAAGGAACAATTCAATTAGTTTATTGAATTGGTTTATTTGTACTATACCCCCCAAAAGTAAATTAGTTAATTCATATTATTAATTGTTAAGTACCCCCCTACACACAGACACAAATATTTGTGTTTTTTAGGAGTAGTCAAGCTACCAATCAACATGGGATATATTAGTGTATTTCGAATGTGTATTTCTTATGGATATKCATGTATTCTATATATGTATTTGTATCTCATAAATCTATTTGTATTCTATATCCGTATCTTTCATCTACATATGTAAATGTATCTCAACTAGATTATATATATCCCATTGTATCCATATCGTATTATTTCTTTTTCTAGATCAATGGCATTGGAAGGCATTGTTTATGAGATCAACGGCTCTCAATTTTGACAGAGAGGGGGCACTGTGTTAATTGTATCATGGAGGGGGGAATGCATCTTTTGAAGAGATAATGAAGCTCTAGAAACAAAATTAGGTATAGAAGGATTTTCAATTCAAAAAATGAATTTATGTCTATTAAATGCCACCATTGTCATTGAAAATTTCCCTTATAAAAAGGATGAACTTGTAAAACAACTAAATGATGTTGTTTTTGTTCACTTTAAAGTACCCACATCTAATGATGTCCAAATAAGCATTTACCTAGATTTTTATGGTTAAAGTCTAGTAATTTTTATGAGAGGTAGTGCCTCCCCATTTATCTTGTTGGCATTTTGATATATTTTCTGACCTATAATAGCATGTATTTTAGACTTAAAAGAGTCATCACCTATCAACTTTCACAAATACATGTATATGAAGGGTATTTCATGGAAGGATTTTATTTTCACTTTCATGATCTAAAGGGCCAAAGGGGTCCAATTGTTACTTAATTCTCTAATATTATATGTGGGGTATTATATGTGAGCAGTTTTTGTGGGATATTTTTTTGTTTGAATTTTTTTCACAATCTTTTTTGGATAGGCTATGTTTGTTTGAAAGTTAAATTAGTTCATGATTATCTTATTCCAACTTTGTCGAAGATGATCAAAAAATCCAAACACATAAAACACATAGAATGTTTTGAAAATCCATGTTTAAAAAATTGAATTGAAAATATCATCATGATGAACAAATGAAATCATAATACAATAAAAAATTTTATGGTTGAAATTTTTGCAAGAAAAATGAGGCATTCAGTAGACAAAAAGCACAACCATTTCAACAGAATTTGCTACAAGGCAACCCTTTCAAAATCAAAGATATGCACAATCAAAAGTTTGTGTGTTTCATACACATCTAGCAACAAAAAAAACCCATCTATATACATAAATACACTAAATAAATTCTACAAATTAAATAACTACTAGGGTTTACAGAAATAAGTCTTGCATACAAAGCATGAAGCACATGTATCAATTTAAATACAATCGATTTAATTTAAGATCTAATGTTGCTGATTTTCGATTGTAAGTTTTGTAGGAATAAATTCAATGATAAGTCAATGATAAAACTTGGRGATCCCAAGTATGCAAACTTTAAAGACCCAGTGAAAGAATCATTGGATGTCAAAAAGACAGTAGGATCCTCAACACCTAGCAGTAGTGGAGTAGGTAGTAATGGTCTTYCTTCGRRCATAGGACYAGATGGTCTTCCATTTAGTCCAAGGGAGGATCCCAACAACAAGGGAGTGCAAGCCCCAGSTCCACAATGTGCTGCTAAAGGTGARGACTCCATTTGTGCTSAAAGAAAGCRCGAAAGAATGAAAAGGCTTGCAATGATTGGCCTAGCAGGGTTTTTGTTTTTACTCTTATTTTGGTGGATGTTYAAGCGATCTATTTATAGTTTTTTGGGATATCCGGATGAAGGGGTTGATAGGTATGGAACCAATGGRTATGARACCAATRGAAATGGAGCCAATGGATATGGGAGCACTAAATATGGGATTGATGAATCTAATGGTGTTGGGGTGGCTRGAAAGTATAGGAAAAAAGGTCAAATGTGTTGGTTCAACTTGCCTTGTACTTACGATTCTRAAGGGGGATATAAACAATCTAAAGAGAAGTCTAATAAGAATCCAAAATTGCTAGCAGGCTAACAAAACAAAACATAGTTAATAAATCAATTTTGACACATATTATTGTAGCGGCACTATTGAATTGAGTCTCATTTTGAGAGGAAGGAATGGGCTAAAGGTATATCCATACAAAATGAAGACCCCTCCAGCCTTCGAAAATAAGACCTAAATTCCTTTGTCCCTAGAAAAGTGCATACTAAAAATCTTACACTAAGAGATGTTAGCATTAGTTTGAAAAAGCCATTGCATGCTATAATTGACATGATTTAGTTTCATGAAGAGCCCTCTAGGTTCTTCTTTTCCACCTCACATACCAAATGTATCTAACAAGTGGAAAATTGATCGATCACAAGTCAAATGAAGGATAAGACAAATTAAACTCCTATTTTGTCAGGCCTATGCTTGATGGAGTAGGACAAAGATTTTGAAAAATATTAGAAGGTCCAAGAGCACTTTTCATTCACTTTGGCAACACATTAGTCCAATGACCAATGTTGGTGTAAATATTGATGTACCTCGTCAACAAGGGTATTGAAATACAACATGGTTCATCTCACCCCCCCAAAGGATAAATTTCTTCGCACTAAGGTAGGTGCACCTTAAACTAACAGCAGTCATTTAGCGACAGCTAGAAAAAGACCCAAATCCAAGCGCAAGTGAGAACCCAAATCCAAGGGCAAGTGGACCCAAAGTAGCCAGGTGGGGTTCCAAGAAGTTGTCACTCTACCAAGAAGTGTCCAATCACCCGCTTGAGATCCAAGACTAGCTTCCATCCCTTTTGGGTGTTTCCGTGCCCACTTTGGTGTTAGTCTAGTGTCCACAATACGTGCATCTACATAGTTGTTTTCAAAAAAATTTATTTTATTCATACGAGCTTGGAAAAATACGAAAACAATTTTGTTGAATCCCTATTCCATTTCCTAACAAGCACACACATCATTTTATTCTGTAAGACTACCCTCTAAGATCTGCAAATTTCAAACAAGTGTCGGGCTTTTTTAGGTGCTCCTACCTTTACCTTAGTCCTTGGCAACAGTAATAAGCTGCTTCCCCATTTTCGACCCATTCATGAGCCTGCACATGGCATTGGGGGCGTARTCCAAGCCAGGAGCAAAATCTTCAAAATACACCACCTTGTTCTCTTTCACGTACCCAGCCATGAGATCCCTAAACTGGGGCATAAAGTGAGCATAATCCGACTGCAAAAAGCCTTGCATTGTGATCCGCTTGCTGACTATTTGGCCGAGACCATACAAGCCATCTTGGGTAGCAGTGTCKTACTGCGAAATCATCCCACTCACTGCAATCCGCCCAAAGGAATTCATATTCTCCAGCACGGCGTCCAGCATCTGGCCTCCCACGTTGTCGAAGTACATATCTATGCCACGAGGGCAGCACCTGCATCAGGAGATTTTTTTAATTCAGGTCATTTCTTGTAAAATACAAACACCAAAAGAAGGAAATTGAAGTACAGTACAGTCATCCAAAGAGTTGAGGTAATGTTAATACTAAATTTCGGAGACCTACATCAGGAGATTTTAATTCAGGTCATTAATTGTAAACACAAAAACCAAAAGAAGAAAAGTGAAGTACAGTCATCCAAAGAGTAATTCAGGTCATTAATTGTAAATACAAACACCAAAAGAAGGAAATTGAAGTACAGTACAGTCATCCAAAGAGTGGCGATAATATTAATACTAACTTTCGGAGAGCAGCAACAAGGTCCTCTTCCTCTTTGTAGTTGAATGCTGCGTCGTAACCCAGCTTGTTCAGGAGCAGGTCAATCTGGTGCCATTGTCAATGGTCAGATCAGATGCATATGAATCCTGAGATATGAGTCATGGAAAGGAAAACCTCTACATCTAAGGGAGAGGCACCCAATGGCGTCCGTGTACCCAATGCCGTCCAATTCTACAGTGCATAATCATTTCAAACTATAAATGTAGGTAGGTAATACATGGCTTATTTCTTTGACCTAAAATAATAAGCAGTCTACAGTCCCTCTACATTTACCTTCTAGAATGAATGCATGACCTAGAAAGGGACGGCATTGGGTACATGGACGCCGTTGAGTGCCTCTCCCTTAATAACAATGTTTAATCTCAGATATTGAGCGAGAATAAGTAAGGTATATAAGGTATGTAAGGTATGTGAGGTAGTGGATACTAAAACCGTTAAGGATTCAATATTCCGTCTCCTGTTAACTGACCCCTGTTCGCTACCGGAACTTATCTCACGGTGGTTGCCATTCAATTAGCAATTTGGGAGTAAGAAATCACGATTTGGCTMAATCGGTTGATGGCCACTGATCTTAGAATGGGAACGCAGTGTCTACTGGCCCCTTCAATAGTGGTCTACAACTTCCCACTTAGAATAATTGCATACGAATAATCATACATTGGAGTAATAAAACAAAATGATGACAAGAGAGTTTGGCTATTGTCACTAAAGAGATTTCCCCACACATCTCTATAGTGATCTCCCAAAATCATACCCCTGATATCGGTTAAAATGCGCAAGTGGAACCCATTATTTAAAACATTCCAAAGGGAACGACAACCGAGAAGCAAAGATCAGATATATTTTCCTGCATACCTTGTCCTGAGAGCCAGTGCTGCCAACTACATACAGGCCTGCTTCYTTTGCAAGCTGTCCCACCATCTGGCCGACTGCTCCTGAAGCTGCTGAGACGAAGATCGTCTCGCCTCTCTTGGGCTTCAAGACTTCGTATACTCCAGCATAAGCTGTAAAGCCAGGCATCCCTGCACAATTACCGACTACCTCCACTCCATCAACACCTCAACACGGTATTAACCCTTGAAGGACGGACCGGTGGCCGTGGAAATCATGCATTTTGATCATGCATTTTGATACCGTGTGACATCGTCTACTTTGAAAAAGCTAAATATATTCATTGGAACTGAAAGTAATGTAGAAGATCTCCCCTTTCCACCCCTAATAATACCGAGGATGAATGATTGCATTTCTGTCCTACAAGGAAAGATTCTTTGCCATTCATCAGATGCAAAACGTCCTCGGCGTCATCGTTTAAGGGTTAAGTTGGTCCAGTAAAATCAGCACTCCAATTACTTCAGCACTAGAGTCGAAATCTGGTTGAAAACTTCAGATCATTGGAGAAAAATTCGAAGAATAGGGAGTGACAGTAATAATAATATTGGAATGTGATTTATACCCAGAGCGCCCAAGTAATAAGAGAGAGGGACGAAGGAAGGATCCACCACTTGYAAACGCTCTCCCCCAGCAATGACGCTGTACTCTTCCCATTTCGTCCACGATGTTACATAGTCACCCACATTAAAATTGGGGTTCCTCGATAACACCACTTTGCTAACCCCAAAACCTTCCAAAGTCTACACACATCCAGACCACAAAAGAAAAAGAAAAAGAAAAGAAAAGAAGCATTCGGTAAAGGTATAATAGTAGTAAATGGAAGATTATTATTCGAGAACAAATATTGCCATCAGTGATATTGACCATGGTGGGGGAGAGTAAGAAAAGTTCACTCACCTGTCCAGTTTTAAAAGGAGGAGAGTGACAAATGTGTAGACCACTCATGAGAAGACGCATGTACGGGTCGCAGGACAAGTAGAGATTCTTTACAAGGACATCGTCCTCACTGTCCTCTTTCAGCTCCAGTGAGAAATCACTCGACACAACCTCCAGGTCCGTTTCTTTGAGTGCTGCCAATACATACTGCTTCAGCTTGACTTGCTTGTTCCGCACCAGCTGGCCTGGCATTGCCGGTACTGCACTGTCTGCTTGCACACGCCATGTGTCAGTCTTAATTTCCTCAAATTCTTCTCATTGCTCTTTATCATTGGAGGCTACCATAAATCGTGTAAAAATTAATGAATGTTATTATCTGTGCAAAGCATTAATAGTATAAGACATGTTGAAATTCATATTGACTTTGTTCACAGCTCTCTAAGTACGAAAGAGAATAAGGTGTGTGTGTGTATAAGTACTCACACTGTCCTGGTGGATGCCTCTCTTAACCTGTTCAATCTAAAAACCTGCAATCCAGCCAATTATAAACTATGAAAAAATCCTGTTCTTATCTGAAATAAATACCCAAGTGATCCAACCCTTCTCAACAAACTCCGAGACAAAAGAAAACTCGAAGATATGAACAGATGATAGCGAAAGTTGCGAACATGTATATTTACCCATCTGTCAGCTTGATACATTTTGGTACAACGCACRATCTGCAGAACGTAACCAATCCTGCCCATAACAGAACATAGTATTAGTTTTTAGAGTTTGGCAGAATACCTTCAAACTTATAGCGAGTGCAGATACAAGGCACAGAAGATGAAGATGAATAGCACCTTCCTCTGTAAATTTAGGAAATGAACGCCTATTGGTGGGTCAACCGCGTTGCCTGCGTGCTGGGCATCATTAGTGAACCACCTTTCCACACACAGGCTGGCGACAGGAAAATCATGGCAACTAAAACAACGGTTCACCTGTACGAACCTCCACAACAGAGACTCATGCAAACAATATGGGCGAGTAGTTGCCTTGTACCTATCCATATAACGCAGCCTCCTTTTCAACGGGCATCTCTTGGGTCAATAGTAACTGAAAAGTATAAAAACAGCAACAGAAGTGACATCTACTAAGCTCAATTTTCACATGATTGTGCATTGTAGAACTAAAGCATAGATCTGGACAATTCAAATGCTATTCCAAAGCAAGCAAAATGCTTCTGTTATGTACTCAGAAATCATGACAACAAATTGAGACAAACTTGAGGCACAGTGCAGCATCTGGTGATAAAGGCTGGTTCTTTATTGTACAGTCGAAATGATTCAACACAATGAAATCTCTAAAAATGACGTGTTCAATTGTACTTGAAATAGGAATAGTCTGTGGTAAATCGAGAGGCCTGCCAAAGGGGATTTCTATCTCGATATACAAATCTTGATATTAAAAAAAGATGCTTAACTAATCATTGTTCGATCCTCGAACTCGACAAACTTGGACCTCGGCTCATATAATCGACATCCCACTCTTGTGTGGACGATGCCAACGTCATTAACTGCACTACAGCAAACCTCATTGTCGGTCTCAATTCGGGGTCTTGTTGAGTGCACTGTCTCGCCAGTTGCGCCATCTACATGGTAGATAAAACATTACCTTCGTATTCATCCCTTACAAATATCTTCCCTTCAAGCATCCACCAAGGTAAAGTTATAAGGTTGTTACGAGAGTGGAAATTTGTCATGTTGCTCTTTTAAGTGCTTATTTSGTAAAAGAAATGCAATTTTATATRTAAGACTAGTATGGCATGTGTCGTCGAAACAATGACAAAAACCCAACACACTCAAACCCAATTTTTTTGCTWTTCTACTTATTCTTGTAATAATCTTGATGATAACCAAAACACTTTGCTTGCAAGAATATTAGTCTTAACTACCCAGAGGAAGTGACATACTCGGGTGACATGTAGCCAAACGTGCCAACGATACCAGTACCAATTCCATCCTCTGTCAGCTTCGCCAATCCAAAGTCTGCAACCTGCACTTGACAAACACCACTAGATTACTTTGAGAATGAAAGACTTTTGCAATACAGGAAACCTTGGATACTAGTAMCTAAGAAGTTGTAAGAGGATKTGGTCCCACCTTGGCACGGAAATTACTGTCAATGAGGATATTAGCAGACTTGATATCACGATGTATGTACGTTGGTTTSGTGTGCTCATGAATGTATTCCAACCCACGAGCAGCATCCAAAGAGATTTGAACTCTTTGTGTCCACGACAGGGGAGGTATATCTATCACCAAAAAAGACCATAATAAAGTTCAGAAYTCAATGTGCGGTCACTGAAAACACATCATCACAACTAATCTTTGGATAGAGAAATTGTTTAAAACATTCAATTGAAATTTAATTGTTATTTTGTAAGCCCCGAGTGCAAATGGCCAAAGTGGCCGCTTCCATATCTATTGAAATGSAAATAAATCATTTAGAAAGTTTCAAGGACGAAAGCAAAGTGTATGAATAGAAAGAAGAAACCATGCCCTACATTTGAAYAATGTAATATGTTCTGAAAGTTACTAACCACGTAGCTATTAGCTCCTTAAATGGATTTTCAATTCTGAGTTTGGGCACTTCGGGCTTAAGATTGGTGGTTAGCAAGATTCAGCTTTTACGAGATTGAATACATCGAAAGAGTTTCGTCTCAGAAACCATTCCTCCTAAACCTCACTTTGAAAACGTAACAGACACTCTTATCCCCACTAATTACCAGAAGAATGTCTGCGGCGAAGATGATGGTCCAAAGTTCCATTCTCAATGTACTCATACACAAGAAACAAACTATTCGTGGTGCAGTAGCCAATCAATTGTACCTGCATGCACATCCAAATGCCAACAAATGGTGCTTCATCAAAGATCCCACCACGAGAAATTAGATGAGGTGACATGGCGATGAGTTCCTTGCAGTCCTTCAAACGAATGAACTAACGCGTGAATGGAAGAAACTGGAATCAAGCAATTAAACATGTCGACCAGCTCCTAGAGGTAGCTGAAAGAAGTAATGTCCGCCAAGCAGGCAACCTAAAACCAGCTTACAAATGATGRGAATAACTGCAGGATGAGGTATGTTTAACCTGGTCCCCAAGAATCACAACATTCAACTGCAGGTCATGAAAGTGAACCGCATACCAAATTTGTGTGATGGACATTAGTTAGCACTTGCAGCTCAGCCAAGAACTCCTTAGTCGCTTTCAAGTTCATCTTCTTAATCGCCAACTTCTGCATTTAGTTGTTGCCCACAAAGCTTAGACTTCATTTCACAAATAATCTTGAATCCGTATTCTTTTCTTTGAAGGGGTTCATTAATCCCAGAGTGTCCAACTAAAAATAGAAAGTCCACTTTGGAAGCCATTATTCAAATATAATAACTTTCAAAGAAGATTCTTATTTTTTAAAATATAGGGGATAATTTGTTCTTTCTATTAGAACATTTTCGAGTTCCTTGAAGATTCATAGAGAACTGAATTATCTCAACTCGTATAGATACGGAATGACCAAATACGACTTAAATAATCTGAGACCCCTTTTCTATCAAAGATGGAAGAGATGAGACCTGATCACGAATGACGCCATAGTAAACAGAGGCAAAGCCTCCCTGTCCAATCTTGCAAGACAAGTTGAAGTCATCAGTGGCCTCGGCTAACTCTTCATATGTGAACTCAATTGATTTGAGATCTGCCAGAAAATTCGATGCCGACCTTGAGGCCTTACTTTCGGCCAGATTTGAAGAAGGCAGCAAAGCTGTAAATTTGAAACAGTCATATTACAATAACACATCAGGTACAGTTTGTGAACACTGGASCATCACCAAGAGTGACAAATAAATCATTTGATGGATCAATGTAAACAGAATATCAAGTACGTTGAGGTCATCTACGATGGCTCCAATCAGCAAGTTCGGTGTAGCATGACATGGCTAACTGTGTAAGGTCACTGATCTTTTTGAATGGAAAAGGAACGATCTACTGTCCCTTCAATGGTGCTCTACAACCGCCCACTTTGAAATTGCATAAGAAATTCATAGACAATGATWWAAAAAATTCTCTCAACCGACTTGGCTCTCGTATACAAAGTGATCTCTTCACAGCTGTGTACATCTCCCAAAAATCACTCCTCCGCATGTTAAAATGCTTAAAGTGGCGCAMATAGTATCCTCTACCTAAGAAAACAACAAGAAAAGCTATCGATTTGTCCAACGACACTTTCTGACAATGAGAAACATCAAGTAGATAGAAATAAAACGTTTAAGTGTCTAATTAGTACCTGACTGCTGTTTCCCCTGCGTCTTTGCTAATTTTTTCCTACGGAGCCTTCTGCGTCCATAAATTACCGCAATCAATGTGAAGATAGCAAGTAAAAACACTCCCACTACAACCCCGGCAATGACAGCAGCGTTTGATTCTGCAAACCAAGAAACACAAAGSATGGTCAGCATAACAAAAAAATGGAAAGAAGATTACCCTGTAAAAGAAGCACAAAAGAATCATCARAAATATCACTTGTTCAGTTACTTTCATGTGCAATAAAAGTACAGAAACTTGGGTCCATGAAAGCACTTACTGCTTGAGCCGCCACCGCTGCTAGTGCTGAACATCATCAACACATGTCAAGCACAGAAAAAGTCAGGAATACTCGATTGTAATGCAACACATATATGACCYCATTTAGACTGGTCTAAAGCGTGTCAACTAAGGTAAACACCAAGCCATAATGTCAAAATTCAATAAAGCATACGAACTACAAAAGAAACAAATCCTAGAAGACCTACCTTCAATTCCCAGAGTCGTTAATTCTAGACTAATGGCCACATYAATCAATCAATAGAAGACTGAGGTAGAGACATACTCGTTAAAAGGAGGAAAATCCACGTTCCCAGCTGCAGCGTAACGTGGAAGGGAAATTCCGTCAGTACTGCATTTGGACCAAGTTACCTCTAAACAACAGATGCTCTGATTCAAGAAGTATGCATACAATGCACTTTAACGTATTAGACACTTTCAATAAACAAGGACCCGCATTATTACTCTTCTCTGGACAAGTGAAAAAGTTAAGGCCAAGGCAAGCTGCTCGAGACCACAAACAAGATGGTAAGAAGTTAAAATTAATTAGGCTTAGTGGTCTTGTCCGTTTGACTACTTTGTGGACTGATAGTATTTGGTGCACTCCACAAAATGCTCAAATAGAAAACACCATTCACGAAAGGCGTTGTTGTGTAAGCATCCATGTCATTTCCTCATCCACTGCGAAGATTCTTTCTTCATGGCTGTCCACCAAATGGGTAGACCACTTCAGGATAGCTATCCAACTTTGACCAATCGCATTCCTACATTTCTTCAATATAATTAAGATGTCTTGAAACATGTAAACCTCGAGACTTTCCCGGAAAAATGTAAACCAGTCTTAAAGGAAGGTTACGAGAAACTGTTAACCAGTTCCACTCTTCAACCTTCTCAAGCCTAATCCTTTAACATGAACTTGCCCTAAAACCTCTTGAATTAAACCGCATGAAATAGATGAAGAATGCAATTAGTTCCAAGAATCCCTCAACTAAAAATCGAGAAGTTCCACTGTTTTATCAAGTCATCAACACTTTTTTATTAGCTTAAGTAGACGTAAGATACGAAAGGCCGGAATCACAGAGACATCTAGACACAATATGTTGTGGCATACCTCTTGATGGTATGAAAATGGTTGAATACGGCGTTAGAACCTGGACGTCCGAATTGAACCTTGATATGTAGTCTGCTGGTACACTAAACGCTGTTGCAACCCCTGTCAGGCTGTCGGTAGCTCGCACCACATACGTAGTGAAGAGGCCATAGGCACGACTCACGCTTGGATCGCCACAAAAGCACCTCACAGGAATGGAGAGAGTGTTTCCAGGATCAATCTTCGCCGAACTGTCCAGATTGGAAGAATTGGAAACAGCAGCAGTCGTGGTCAGGTTCTGGTACTTTCCACTCACAATCAAGTCTACTGTATCGCCGCTTAGAACCTGCTTAAAACGGGTTTTGTAAGAGCCTTTTCGATTCATAGATCGAATTGAGCTAAAGACTGGCGATACCACATTGTGACAAAGGGCATCATACTTAGGTTTGCTAAGAATGCAGGAGCTTCAACAGATGCACATAAAGCGTAATTAATTATTATCAAGCGTTAATTACGCACAAAAATTATCATGAAAGGTATTAAGAAATGGAGTGAACAGTCTCTAACTTTAATTACCATGTTTGAGGCACAATGGGTGTAATAATGCAGTATAGGTGGAATGGGATAATAATGATTTGCGCACTTTTAGAAATTCGGAGAACAAAGTTATTATGAAAAAGAATTCTTACCGTGTATGCAAACATGTGAACCAGTCGACCRTTGGTACACGTGCAGCCGAACGGAAGATAAAGGTTGGTGCCAGCTTGGATCGAATTCAGGTTAGTGACGTTGCTGTTATAGCTCAGMAATTGATTATCASTAAACTGAAACCTGTTAATTAACTGATCAACAGTTTCGCCGGATTGCAATGTGTAATATGCTAGGCTCTGACATCCAGTYGGAGGAATGCAATCGGCTCGGACACCAGTCTCTCTCCGAGAGATCATAACACAGAGCCATACTAGGAACCAAAACTCGATAAGTCTGCCCTTCATTTTAAATAATTTGGCGGATGAAGACCCTCGAATGTCAATGCTCCTGCCTTCACATCTTCACCACATGTATCCCAGGATCTAGGGTCGCAAGCTGTTGTCCTTTTGCTTCCATTTGATTTTCAAGTTCAGCCAAAGCCACACAGTTGTAGTACTCTTGGTCGTCTCTGAAAATGTGCTCCACAAATGCCACTTAACGAGGTTCACTGCACCAAATTTCCAATTCCATGTAAGTACTTTAATATTGCTGCAGTCTTTGGGTTTATTCAAAGACATGCATGTAGGTACTTTCACTATCATCATACAACACAACTGAATTGCAGATGTGACGTATCTTCTCAGTGCAAAACGATTTTACGTAGAGATTCGTAAATTTAATCTGAAACTTAAGAATGATCTGAAATTCAAACACTGGATAGAGGGTTCAAAGGCATATTTTGAGTACAAAAATATGTTTCTGTCTCCTGGAAGTTCTAACCTATAAATGGMGGGATTTCGCTAAATTGGCCGGCAGGCATAGTAAAGGGAGGAGTTCTGAGGGACTGGAATCATCTTCCTGACCCCAATAACTAACCCCTAAAACAGCAAGGGTTTAATAACCAAAAATTCATATCACCAGAACCAGTGATGAACATAGCAAGCGGTGGTCAAAAGGATATAAAATCGCTCAAAAGGATCATACAACCCACTCAAAAGTACAAAAAATCATGTTTCTAACACTAGTTGTTGATCCTTTAGTGGTTTCTACGTGCTACCGATTACCTAACTGTCATCATACAGCTATTCACTACTCAGGACAGAATTCCGCACCCGAGCTCAAGAAACAAAAGTGAAAATGCAAAAGAAACGAAAAAACACGTCCTCAAAGCTGCAAAAAACAAAAGCAATCATTCTCCATGGCCACACAATCTTTCATAGTCGGACGTCGGACCTCGCAACCAGAACTTGACCTAGCAGAACCTTAAGAAACTCATCACCTACACAACAAGGGCGGGAAATCTCCCAAAAGGGCGCGCACCATAATCGAGCACCTCCACTCCACTCAAAAACCACTACACTAACATGCGCCAGAACGACTCGATCAAGAAAATCTCCAACGAATACAAGAAGAGATTATTTCGAAGAGCTTGGAACCCTACCTGAGCTGAAAGACGCCAACCAAGGACGCGATCACCATTGAATTCGCCACCAAGGTCACCATCCGCACTGTCCTGCACCATTKTCGCCACTGAGGCACGCACGACTGAGCCGCGGAAGCCGCGTTGCAAGAGAAGTTTACAAGGGAGAGGAGCGATCGGGGGAATGGGAGAAATGGGGGCAATTGGAGCTTTCACTGGTGTTTGATTCGTGAGCTTGGAGGTTGCAGCTGCTGCTGTTGCGAACKGAAAGGGCAGCTGCGACACGGGGCGCGTGAGTGCACGATGAATTTGCATTGGAAGACGACAATCCTACAGTGCACAAGGGGAAAACACCGAGAAAGGGGAAGACCAGGAGGGGGACGGAGAAGGCTGCAGTGCTGCCCTGCAGTCTTTTAGCAGTTCACGGTCGTCGGTCCTCCTGGTCGCATTTCCGTGGATCGACTACGCGGTATTAACATCTGGGACCGATGAGTGATGAGTGCCTATCAAGGTAGCGACCTTTAAAGAGATGATTGCATTTGCGGGGAAGCAAAAATCCTTGAAACAATTTTCATTAAATTTTTTAGTAAGAAAATTGGAATTGGCATGTAACACAAGTTGTTTCATATTTTTTGGACTTTTGTGGAATTAGTTACAAATTTTTGAAGTTGAAGTGCGGTGATCACCAAAAGCAACCACCTCCTGAAATGTACACTACGTATTGGTACCTTGGAGAAAGCAAAATGTACACCTATGTTAGTGGTCACATTTAAAGTTGGGTCGCTTTTTGAGCACCCTAGCGTAAAAGGTACAAACCGTATACTATTGGAGTAGCATCCATTCCCTTTGACTTGCACTTCATCCCTTAGAAGATGATATTTCTTCTTTGTAGGCCGTATGAAGATAATGAGTAGGTATAGGTATAAAAAGGGTTAGCAAGTAACAAAATGTACAATGATAACAACCTACAATAGTCATTCTTTGGAGGTACTACAAACTTGACTTGTTTATGCGTTCATGTTTTAGTATTTGGGTTTATACCTTATCACGTGTTTTAGTGAATTCTACTATAATTTTTAGACTCAAACTACAAATATAAGCCCAATAACACGCTATTGAATATATATTACAATCCTCTTTGGATTGTGAATATAAGAAGTTTGAAAACATATTTGAAATGAGAGGCCCTAAATTAGATAGGCGAGTGAAGAAATRCAAACTTAACGTTGCATAAAATAGGTGGTTTTTTATATGTATACTCTTGGCCACGAAAATGAAGGTGTTAATCTTCTCAAGTCATTATAAATCCATTATGCGTTTCATATAGTGCCTATTACCATTTCATGGTTAAGTTTTGGTCAAAGATTCTAGAATTGAAGATGACATGCAAAAAACATACATAACATTGAACAACCAGGCAATGATCTTTGAAAGATACTATACCCTGCTAGATACTTRAGAGGGACTTATTATCAATTAATTCAAGGAATTGGATTTGACTRCTGAGCAATAWAAAACAATTTTGTTCATTATAAAGGRCTCCTTTTCAAGGATGCAAAAGGAATCTCTACCTTATTACTAACCAATGTTGTATACCTTATGCCATCAACATTAAAAAAAAACAATAGTATTAAATAGAAAGAAGTATTAATTTCAAAAAGTAAAAATTTAGAAAAGGAATCCACAAGGCTCCAATWAAATTGGATCAAATATCATACTTCCATATTATCCAATTTTTTTTGACACAAATGAAAGGTGACTTCATTGCAAAATAAAGTACATACCAGGCGGCCAGGCGGAGAGAAAGATATTATCCAATTTTAAAGTGGCAGACCCAAATACAATCCTACACGTGGCATCACAAACCGGAAAGCAAGACATGATCATTTATGAGCCTGAGGGGTTGGGAGGTACCGAGTAGTTACTGATTGTACACGGATTTAAAGTCAACTTACAGTAACTAGTCAAAGTCAAATTAAATCATTTAGTAGTGCTAGAGGCAGAAATTATTTTACAATTGTATTTTGTACTTGGATTTTTATTTTTATTTTTATTTGTTGACCCCTCACGCTGGACAGGGAGTGTTTTCCAAGATAAATTGTCAAAAAATGTCATTTTTTTAAGTGTATAGTCAAAAATTGAAAACAAAACCTTTTTTTTGAACTTCAACCGTGAAAATCTTTGATAGACTACTAGGAAGATGTGTTGAAAGAGGTTCATCCCATTTGACTGTGTGGATTATAACTTTTGAAGTGATAAAAAAAACTTTTTTTTTTCTTGCTCACTTAGGTAAACAAACATTAGATGTTTCTTGGACCATTTAGAGGAATGCTAGTTCCCAAGCTATGGGAACACATTGGGAACTCTGGAAACTCTATCGTGTAGGTAGTCTGATGTGGCAGAGAGACTGCCACGTTAGATAGTATTAATTAATTAATTTTTTAAATTAATTATTAAATATGAAAAAAATATTTTTTTGAAAAAAGAAAAATAATTTTTCAAATTAGTTTTCAGTTTCTTTATACTTTCTAAGATTTCTGAATTTTTTTTTTTTTTTKAAATTCAAAATTTTAGACCAGTAGTTGCTGCTTCCCTGCACAGGAAACAGTTTCGGGGAACAACCTCAAAACAGTCTCCTACGGGGCTAAAAAAACATTTAATGTTGTGGGCCTTTGGATAGTAAAATTTTTGCTTTCAATGATGAATTTCAATCTCTCTACAATTGAATTCTAAATCTTGTTATTTACACTTGTGAAAAATTTGAGAAGCAAAGATGGAGTTTTAGCTTATTATCTAAACCACCTTACAATGCAAGGAAGTAAAGTGAATTGGTAATACATTAGTTCATTTTTTTATGATTGACTGTGTTGTGAGGAAATTTTTTATTTGGATTCTAAGGGTGAGAAGTTAGAGACAAATATTTGGAATATGTGGGGAAAAATTCAAGAACTTTGGCTTCATCAATTGCAAGATAATAGAGCTTTGAAATTAAAGAATGTTTTTTCTCAAACCGTCTCAACATAGCTAACAAATTTTGAATCCTCTTAGATTGTCATTTAAGAACTTTATTTTTTTTATTTTTTTTATTTTTTTTATTTTTATGTCATATTTTATTAGTTATAGACGTGCCAAATTTACAAAAGTTGATGAGCTGAACCAAAAGGTACCCAACAATGTCCAAGATTGCCTAAAATTTTTCAAGTAATACAATTGTTGCTCACGCATCTGATTGATTTTTAATTTCAATTTTCATGAAGGGGGTGAATGTTCCCATTTTGTGTCAAAATTTCATGAACATTCAACCAAAAGTGACTTCATAGAAACCTACCCAAAAATACTCATTGATAAATCAACCTAATAAATTCCCTCAAATAATTTATCACTTGTAAGAATAAATAATAGAGTAATAATTAAAAAAAGAAAAGGCTCTTCTACTATGATTGTTACTACAAAAAAGAAACATAATGATAACACAATACAACCACCACATGCAATACTGTGCCATTTGAGTTGAAGCTTTTGTCTCTTTCAATAAAACAAAATAATAAGAAACAATGGTAGCTCACCTTTCATTAGAGCCCCTTTTCWAAATCTCTACTCTTTGTAATAAAGAAACAAAGAAACAAGGACTACAAATAAAAAAACAATTGCATAAATTCACATGTAATTCCTTTGGAGGGATGACATAAATCCTTTAACAACAAAATTTAAGCTCACAAGGACTTTGCACCTAACACAATCCCATCATGAGCCACATCATTCTACAAGATCACAAGACACAACATGAACTTCCTCCTTCCAAAAGGTTCTTTGCCAAGAATGAACCTCCTTATACACTTATTTTAAATCACCAAGGTTGACAACCATGGCAAAAAAAAATTCAAACAACAATTTAGAGCGTGCACTTTTACAAATCAACCTTATCAACTCCTTATAAAATCCTTATAAAAGTACAAGATCATTGAAAAGTTAGGCTCACAAGTCAATATTCTACATTATCACATTCCTTTGCTAATACCATAGCGTAACATAGGTATTCATGTTCGTAGTACATAATTCCTTATAATTACATAAACTTTGGTCACCAAGTGTCAAACACGTCCAAAGTCCAAAGTTGGCAAATAAGCATTTGAAATCTTGGTCTCCAACATAACATGAGGTGCACAAATAAAAACAACAACCAATGAGTCTTCAAATTAAAACTCACCAATGCGTCATTTGTGTGATTTACCAAGCTTGACATTCAAAGTAGAATAAAACATAAAAAAATCCACAAGATGTAAGAAAAGTCTAATCCTAAAATGTTTTCTACACTTGTTCTAAAGTAGGAGAATCCTATTCCAAGAAATATCCTAATTTCAACACCCTAGAAATTCAATACCCTAAGAAATTCAATAGATGAGCACACATTGATTGAGGATACACAACAGCATTGAAATAAGACAATCTACACATTTTGAGACTTCAACCCTAAAACAATTATAGTGATTTATCGTCGAATCAACGATAAGATGGGACTCCAACCTTTGGGCAATCAAAGGTTTCTATATATTTGTATATATTATAGTCTCAAATTATCAATTAGTCTCAAAATTGAACAGTTGCAATTGTTTATCTTCAAGTCGATGATAAAATTGAGTCTACACTTTGTCCAAATATAACAAATAAGGCCTTTTGTATTGGTTTTAGGTTAAGGTAGGAGGTAGGAGGTCCTAAAATGGAGCAAAAGATTTTCTTTTTCTGATCAAGAAACAAGCACTACCAAAGTGGCTATACATAAGGGAGAGCCACCCAATGGTGTCCGTGTACCCAATGCCGTGAGATTCTACAGAGCATAATCATTTCAGACTATAAATGTAGGTAGGCAGTACATAGCTTATTTCTTTGACCTAAAATAATAAGCAGTCTACAGTCCTGCTACATTTACCTTCTAGAATGAATGCATGACCTAGAAAGGGACGGCATTGGGTACATGATGGATGCCATTGAGTGCCTATCCCTTAGTAATCTTTTTACGGATCTATATGCTTTAATTGGAACTGGAAGTTTCGAAACAGGCTGGTATATTACCATAATGAAACTACCTTTCATTTTCTTATTTGGGTAGGAGCCGTCCCTACTTGTTTTTGTTTTTTAAGGTCTCACCTGTTTGAATGCTAGTTTATGATGGATCAAGAGTTGGAATGCAATACAGTTTGGCTGCAAAAAATCAAACGATCACTGTGTTGTTGTTTTTCTTCCAAGGTCTCTCACCTGTGGAACGCCACTTGGAGTCTSTGTGACTAAGCCTTGTGCACCAAATCTCCAATTTGCATACACCGAAAYCGCCAAGAAAGCTCCGAAAGCAGCAGCTCGAAGAACAGGCTCCGAGATGGCCACCAAAGTGACGGTCGCAGGCATGAACACCGTGACCAGATCGGCTTTCTGGATGAGCTTGGCGAAGGCCGTGAGCAGGAGTAAGCCAAGGAGCACAGCCTCCGGGGGAATGTATTCCAGGACCCCAGCTAAACCGACGGCGGTGGCGATCCCCACCAAGCGTGATCGAGATCCTTGAATCTTGCATGATGYGGCGTCTCCGATGCTGAGAACCGCGAGAGAGAGGAGCAGGCAGTAGAAGAGAGACTTCACAGGGGCACCGTCGACAATGAGGGCGTAGACGTCGGTGATGACCATTATGGCCCAGCTTAGAATTGAGATTAGAAAGGCGATGGGCTCCGCTAATATGTTGGTCAGTTTGCCAAGCCCAATCTGCACATGAATAAAATCATCAACAGTTTGATATTAAAACATGGATACATTGATACGTTRATACATGGATCCAAGCAAAAAAACGCAACAGAGTTGCATAGGGTTTGTGACCTTCCTTCTTGTGCACCTAGTCATCAATTGTAGAATTGCAAGAGACTTAACAGTATGAGCAACTTTAGTCTTTGAGGCAAGTGAAAGGAACTATGTGCGGTGAAGGGAAAGCACTAGTTTTTTTGATGAAATTTTGAATCGTCACAATCGTCAATAGTTCTCCGAAGTTTACAATCAAATTCTAAAGTTTAGGGCTTAGGGTTTAGGTAGGGTTTAGGGTTTTTTCTAAGCCATTTGCTAGCATGCAGTCAAATGGCATGCAGAAATTGACACACTGACACTATTTTCAATAAGAGGTGGCGCAAAATTCAATGCTACTCACCGCTACACCTTCTGCAACAAACAATGCGATTCTACCGAAGCTGATTCCCCAACCAGCGAACTCYCGAAGGATAACGTCGCGCATCAACACGATTACGCAAAACCCTAATTGCCACAAACAGAACCACAATTCAAAATCAAGTTCCATCAACAGATTCCAACAAACGAATATTTTCAAATCGTGGTTACCGAGGTCTGAAAATCATTGGACAATGATTAGGAATGAGATCATAAGATTCTCATCACCTGCGTACAGATACAAATTCCGGYGAAGCAATGTCCAATCCTGGGAGCTGCTATTCTCCTCTGAAGGCTCACGAATTCGCGCTGGTACAACGTCCGATTCTCTTGTCTCGCCTTCACCAGCTCCAGCTGCAACAGTAACAACAGGTGGTCTATCGTCTAATCCCCAAACCTTAAACCCTGARCCAAACCCTCGTCTCTGACTCGAATTTTCACCCAATGACATAAACCCATTTCGCAATTTCGCTGTTGGAACTAAAGTCATCTGTCCACGGATTGTACGAGACGTTACGGAACTCAAGCTCCATGGGATTGAGCTTGGCGACTTGAGCTGCAGGAAAGGGGCAGCCATRGCCACGGAGTTCCAGATTCACAAAGGAGCTCTCGATTTTTCGAATACGCCCTGCATTGCAAATTGGTAGCAATGCAAGATGTCTTCGATGATTTCGATGATGATRRYTKMKTART
>VACF01001478.1:0-127278 GCA_006891605.1 Pleurozium schreberi | reverse complement strand
CCSGRWKGTCTSTATACGCTAATTGATACCCGTTGTTGGGAACGGTTTGTGCAACTAAAATCGTCTGGAAAAGGTATGTGAGTATTACCACTAAGGTAGGTGAACCCAATACCACCCAAATGTAGGATCCATGTTGATCTTAGAATGAGAATCTATGACGGAAGTACATGCCTTAAATTCACAATAAGTTAAGTTAAGGCATGTAATACTGTCATAGATTCTCACTCTAGGGTCAATGACAGACCTACATTTTTGTGGTATTGGGTCAACAGTTGGTATTGGGTTTGCCTACCTTATCCTATTATCATATGCTAACAAGAATATTCATCAAATAGGAGCACGAATTTAAATAGGAGCAATTAGTGCATTTGAAATAATTGGCCAAAGTTGCACTAGTGCTAAATGTTAATGTATTTGAGTATTTTACATATTTTCACAATAAATAAATGTGAGTGACACTTTTTTTTGTATGTACGACTAATTTTCTGCCATTGCTAATAGGATTGAGTAGTATAATTGTTTATCTTAGTAAGGACCTTAAGTCCAAAAAATAGTCAATGGTTGACTTTCATAATCACAGTAGAAATACAAAATGCACTTCTTGGTTCAAAAATTGGATCATTTTTCACAAACTTTCACAAACTACCTTGGTGATTGGGTTGTCTATGTAGAATTAACCCAAGAAGGACGCGAGAGACACTAAGTGTCCGATGAATGACAAGGAATTCTCTTGTATAGGACAAAAGTGCAACTATTCATCCTCAAAATTTTGTGTGGAAAGTGGAGAACTTCTACAATAGCTTGACTTTCAATTGGATTTTCTTATACACATGATGTCACACGGTATCAGAATGCATAATTTCTAGGGTCACCCCAGCGTCTTTTTAAGGTCAAAGTCTTTAGGGAAAATTTGAAGTCTAACTCTAACCAAGGATTTTCATAAAATGCATCAARCTCATTACTTCTCAAGGTCTAATTCCTCATTGACAAGTGGGCCTAAATTTTGTACTTCCTTGATCATCAATACCCTAGTATGAGTGACACCTACATTTTGACATTAGGTGTTCATTACACAAGATGTACACAATCAAAATATGAGAACTTGAGCAACTAATATAAATTTTTGGTACACTTGCAAGCATTACTTTAGAAATTTATCACTTATTCATTTACAATGTCCTAATCATGCACGTAAATTAAAATACATTGGACTACTCTTTCACTTGCAAATAAGATCCAATACAAATCATTTATGTTTAATAATAGTAACTATGCCCAATTGCTATTTGTAGCAATTATGAGTGCACTTAATTTATATACAATGTCATCCAACTCTACTACTCTTCCTAAATGGCAATTATGAGTGCACTTGATTTGTATATAATGTCATCCAACTCTACTACTCTTCCTATAGCTCCAGTTGAACCAAGTGATGGGAATTTCACTTGAGGGCTTTTTAAGAATCACAAGTGCGTCTAGTTTCTCATAAATGGTGATCCAATGGAACCTCTCTAAAGTAATAGGCCCACAACTAGGCTAACAAATTTACATTAGAGAGGTTATCACATTGGGGAGTGGTCATTTCATGAATGGTGTTTGTATGCGGCCTACGGCGGGACTGGGCAATCAGTATTACAGTAGAGAGGTTAATAGTTTAGAGAGAGCAACAAATGTACAGCATGGAACCAGAGAACCAAGGAAGAGCCAAGGACACAAATGTACAGCATGTCGTTTACCATATGGAACCAGGAAGAGGACTACTGCAGCATAATAAGTCAAGCCCAACCCCTTGCTGTTTGCGACCACTCCAGTCACCTGGGTATAACTTTGTAAGCCCCAATTCTCTCCCAAAAGTCTAAAAGATAGGATTTAGAAAGATGAACTTGTAGACAAACACATACATACCGTGCTGTGAGCAAAAACATAGTATTCATCAAATGCATAAGCACTGATATAGACATACTCGAACTAAAAACTCCAGGCTATGATATACAATTTGAATACTTGTGTTCACATTTGCATCCACTACCAAAAGGATGAATCGAATGCAAGAATAATGCCTCAAAATTTCACCCCACTTCGGCATTCAATCACCTAACCTTCCCCAACTTCGCCTTGACTTGTTTATTACCGTAGTATAGAAGAGCATCGACGATACCAGCCACAGTAAAAACACCTGCAAGAAACCACGTTTCAACACTGTCAACACTTAATCCAGTTGATGTCAAACGAGATTTCAGACACTCGCTCGTAAAAGATACTAGATGTGAAGGAATGTACCGAGCAACCTACAGCTCTCCCTTRCGTATTGGTTTGATATTTCTACATATCCATAGCAGAAACCAACTGACATCACGAGGTCCCAACTAATTAGGGAGATTGAATACAGATTCTTACCTCCAACTATAGCACACACGTTMGTGAGGAAGTGCAAAAGAGACATCGACTTCTCCGTGAATTTCACCTGTTGAGCATGGCAAGCACATAMTCTAAGTATCACTGTGTGTGCTTCTTATATATCATTCGTAATTTAACTTTAGCAAAGAAAAACAAACCACATTTGACTAAAAATACATTCCCAACTTGGTGAACACAATGCTTGAGATGGACATTATACAGAAAAAAATGCAGTCTTACACTACTCCAAAAAACTTAAAATTTCGAGATGACGAAGAATGAGACRGACCTTTATGGGCGACAGGTCATAAAAGAAGAAGACGCCCGGTAGTGAGTGGCCCTCTCCAGGCCCACCTCCCTTGAAGTGATCAGTAACAGCAAACTGCATAACCAGATCGGATTGTTACCATAATGAGCAAGTTTTGAAGCCCCTATACAAATGRTCCCGGCTTCAGGACGCTCTTTGAAGACCCTCATAAATCACAAATCCTACAGAGAGGAGCGAGCAGGATTTGCTAGGCCGTGCAGCTTAGGCCATCCCGTTTAAGCTCTAACCAAAAAAACATGAAAATGCAAATCCCCAAAGGCTGATCTCATTGGCCTTTCGGTTTTACAAATATACTAGGGGTCCTCAATACTGCAGATAGGATCATAGGACTCTGTAGCATTCCATACCCTACAGAACGCCAGGCCAGGCCAGTGGGGCCTCTATACTAATCCTGTCCCTTGTATGAAAAGGAGGATTTAAAATACGAGCACAAAACGCACCTGATTAGTTACAATCTTACGGCCTCTCACGTCTGTGTAAACCGTAGGTACCACCTGGTCACGATCACAACCAACTCACCAATGAGCAACACATCGCTTTTACTCAATAAGATCGGAATCAATAAGCACATACTGAGAAAAAGCTCACCTTAATGAAATACTGATACATTCCATGAAGGGGTACTTGTGTCCGCTCCACCCTGTTACAAAACGAAATCAGTATCCACGTACTTGGCGGGGTCTCTTGACATAACCAGTCAGGGCGATCAAAAGAGAAGACCTCCTAGCTCTCTGCAAATTCAGCACCACTGATCCATTGGAAAATGGGAGAAAAATGGGTCGTACTTGTCCAAGGGATTCACCACACCCGGAAAATGGACACCAAAGCTTATTTCATTGATTTTGTGACTGACGTTAAAGCTGTCTTTCCCAAAAGCCATTAGATCGTGCACGTGCATATTTGCTTGTTGAAAGGACTTGCCAGGAGCAAAATGGAAATTGCCTGCCACCTTATTGGCTTCCAACGTGCCGTACACATTACACCCCTCTCCATCTTCATCCTTTATTTTTTGAAGAAAGCCCTCCCTCTTGCACTGTCATGTTGCAACCGCATCCCARCATAGGGGAATCATCAGGCCCCCCAATGACGGATTGCATTAATAATTAGTGCAATCCGTCTCTAGACAATTTTCTCAAAYCACATACTTWAACTCTAATGAAATTACTTCACRGGCATCTTATAAATCAACTCAAAAGAATCAGTAAATGTCTACCTGATCAACSAGGTCAGGATTACTCAATGCCCAGCCCTTCTTCCGATAGGCTTCTCTAACCTCTTCGCAATTGTTACAGCAATGTTCCTCTTCCTGCACATRATCAACAAAATTAATGWCTGCATATAACAATCACAGCATCGCTAACACAGCCGAACGAAAAAGGTGATAAATGGTAACAGTTTACCAGAGTCAGATTGGACCAGTTCATGTYCACAAGSWAATCTTAAATTTATCAAACTTACGGTTTCAGCGCCAAAGCAAGACCCACAGTACGTCTCATTGTGCTCAAGCCTGCCTCCATGCTTCTGCAATGGCTTCTCTAGCTGAATCAACAAGCAATGGACAGTCAGTGATACAGATCCAATGGAGCAACCCAGAATTACTTCAAAGCAACTCCACTTTCAAAAAGACCGCATTTCAAGAGCCTCTATGTGGATGCCGCAAACAAAAAGAAGATGTTAAAGCTCTTCAATTTAAAATAACATACTCCACGAAAAAGAAACAACAAAACTAAAAAAGAAAAAGCTCATATCACGAGCTCATAGATATGAATACCGTGGGCTGGTTAATAGCCTCTTGCTTTGCGGGCTCGATAACTTTGCCATTAGAGTCTAACCTCTTCTTGAAGATGTTGTGTTTCTGACAAGATAAACATAAACGAAGCCCAGTAATGGTTTAACCATCAGTCATGCATAAGTACAAATGAACTCCCAGAAATAATCTAAATGTTTCCAAAAGGGACTAAATGCACAACATCTTCCTTGGCTAGAGTAAGAGTCATCAAAAAGCTTGCTTCATCCAAAATCAGATTCCTCTGCTGTATTCATCAACAAGCCCCTTCAGTCTCCAAACCAGATTCTCATAAGGCTAAATATCATTTTTATTTTCTAAACACAATGAAATTGCACATGAACGGTCAAACTAGTATCCTACACCGGTTATACGTGAAACCATCCTCAGAACAACATATAACCCTCTGAAGATGGAAAATTATACTAACCACGTCAAGGTGTTGCTCCCCGCTGATGTCCATGGCRTCTAAACTGACTACGGAGCACGCCAAAGCTGGAAAAGTGACATCCAACTGCATCCCCGTTGTAATCAACAATTAATACAGAAGCACGCCCCACAGAACACCGACATCATAACTACCAAATCGCAGACAAAGTATTCGTACTCACCAAAAGGAACATTAATTCTCAGTACAAAGCGGGGCATGYAACACCATACAAAAAACRAAGTCTCRCTACTCACATTGATTTGTATAGTCCCTCCACGTTCAGTGTCAACGACTAATTCATTTGATTTTGAGGAGCTCATGTACAACCCTGCAATCAAGCCAAGATCTCGTCAGCTCATCAAAAAGTAACATGTAAATTACGAAATGCAGCCACAAATCTATAACCAAACAAAAGTCCAATTAGGTCAGAGCAGGTCACAGTAAACCCTAAATGATCCATCGCAGCTACTCGGCAAATTTCCGCGTTACGGTGACAGCTTACAGTAACAGAGTGGAAACAAAATATCGTCATACTACAGATAAATTACTAAACGACGATAACATCGAACTGGAAATTTCAAGTTCAAATTTCTCCACAGAAGCGATTATATTGCACTTGCCTTAAACGTTTTTGAGCAGGACGTACAGTACAACAACACCGAAGTGAAACACCTCGAAGAAGCAAACACTAACCTAATTCCGAAAAGAAGAGCAGCACCATAATCGTGGCGGAAATGATGGTGAGAATCCCGCCCGACAGCGTCCGACTGTAAAAATCCTCATTGATCTTCGGATACGCGTCCARCTGCTTCAACTTGTGCAGCACCTGCGACCCCGCCATAGCAAGGAAACCTCGCGAAACACAACAGGCTCCACGACTGCCCCCAAAATCTCAAATCAGCACATGCTCAAATCGCTGATTCCGTTCGCTTTCATTACCAAATTTCCACGAAAGAGCTTAGATCTTCGCAAACAAAACTATCCGAACCGTAAAAGCCACCTCMCAAAGTCAAAACAAGTCGAAGATCAAACTCCAAACGCGAAGAATCTGGCCAAATATATTAGCAAATTCGAACAAACCCTGCACGTCCGCAGAAGACGTAGCACATCGTCGTCTTTGTTGACTAGGGAGATGGGCCAGCTGACATTTGGATGAATGCTGGTACCCCTCATCCAAAATCCCGAGAATTCATCCAGAGGACTTTTCGGACACGAGGTGACGGAGATCGATGACGTGGAAAGTCCTCATTGGCGATTCTTTCCTCCTTGTACTCCGCACTGGCAGAGCAATAAATCGTGCCCACAAAGTAGATTTACCGCTGGGAAAAACGCAGGAATTTTTTATTTTTTGCACAATTTTATTTTTTGCAATTTCTGAATTCAGATTTGCAATCAGAGACCCCAAATTAGCTACATGAGCTAGAAAACATACCCTAGTGATGGCTTTTATTTACTTTTACCCTCAAACATTACCCTGTGGGGTCCAGTTCGTGGGCACGATTTATTGCTTTGCCTCCACACTATAGCTTTGTACACTAAATAGTGATATAAGGTTGCTTTACAATTAGGTTGCCTTACCCCAAGAAAGTTACTCTACAAGCCATCAAAGTCAACAAATATTTCTACAAATACTTCCATTTGTACACATGGAGGTTTATGAGTTCTAACTAAATCAATAAGTAACTCAAGAGCAGTGCATTCTTATACAATAACAATAAATACTTGTATAGTGTAGCAACCTCATTTCACTATTTTGTGTAGCATGAAGATTTTCTTCATTGGACTAGTATGTAGTAAGTTACTGAAGTTAACTCAATTAGTGCATGGATTTGAATATTGTAGTGCAAGATTCCTCATGCTAATTTGAAAACCGCATTAAATTTGGATGATGAACAAAGAGCTCTAGGACAATATTTCTTTCAAATTACTTCCCATCCTTCCAAAATTCTATAAAAGATAAACTTTCTTTATGACAAAATTGATGAAATTAACATAAAAATATATATTTGTATAGCAGATTTGCTTGATCTAAGTTCAATTTATGATTTATCAATCATCAAACCTTTCATGAGTCACTAAATGACTCATTGAATTTTTTCAAGAGTGCTTTATGAGTGGTTTAATATTTAACAAAATTATCTCACAAATATAAAATAAAGTGTTTATGGTGAGATCAGAAATCCAAAGGCCGATGTGCTTATTAAACTTATTCATAATTCACCAATCTAACAAACCAATAATAATTTTTTTTTAAATTACTGTGCATGAAGGTATAATTTGGACGATCCTTACTTAAATCCTTGGTTAATTAGGGGTTAAGTTAATTAATTAATAAGAAGATTAAGTTAATCGTTTGACTAGTCAGTAAGTTACGAAGCAAGCGGTCCCACGACAATTCCACACGGGAACACGTGCAAGGCACAGAGCTAGGGTTAGCTCGGYATCCCTTGTGCGCCTTTCTCTTTGACGAGCAAGCCACTGCTGGCCACGACCTTGTGATCCTCTCTTCGTCGATCCTCTTCCAGTCCGACGAACAAAAAGCACCAGCCCTTTCTGTTGTTTTCTGTTCCACTGGATTGCGTCTTGGGAAGTTGTGGTGGAGTTTTCAAATTTTTTCTGGCGCTTTTTCGTCGAGCCCAGGAGCTTGTTCTGAATGCACCCTGCGGGCTTGTGGTTTCAACTTGCGCGAATTAGATCGGAACGCGACCATTTAAATTTTCGGGGGTGAAATCTCTGCAAATCTGTGCAATTGGAGTGTTTTAGGATTTTGGTGAAGTTTGGATCTTGTGTGAGCCGGAATTCTGGTTGGCGGTGTTGGAATTGGTAGCATGGCGTCTATTTCGCCCTTGCAACCTCACGCCGTTTCCACGTGTTCGAGACCGCAGGTTAGTGGCGTGTGATTTTGAGAATTTCGGCGTTTTTTGAGGTTTTGTGTTTTTGAGTTCTTGAATATTTGGTTAGTTGGTGAATAGAATTTGCCATGGGATGGGGGAGAGCATTCTTTGTGATTTGTGGTTGGCGCTTAGGCTTGCAATTGGCGATTAATTGGATTGTGACGTGTCATTTGTTGACAAATTGGAGACTCCTAGGGTTTGTTGGAATTCAGGGGTTTAATGAAGAAATTATTCATGACTTGCAGGCGCTGGTGTCTAGTAGAGATACTGTGTCGTGTTCAAGTTTAGTTCCGGCCACGAGCTCTTCGTTTTCACATGTATCACCCTCACTGCGTAGTAGTGCTGGAAACTGTGCGTGCGTGCGTCCGAGTGAGAGCGTATCATGGACTTCAAGGCTAGGCCTGGGGAAGGACATTATTGATTTTGTGACCGTGAAGCCGGGAACCAGCACCAACCGCCGGAAACGCTTTCTAGCAAGAGCCGGGGATTTGGGTGTCTTAGGTGCTGCTGTAGTGGCTTCAGCAGAGGAGGATACGAAAGTGATAGCACCAGAAGATGTGCTGATTGATGGTAATAAGCAAAAACAAGATCAAGAAAGAGTAGGAGTGCTGCTGCTGAATCTAGGTGGACCGGACACACTTGAAGACGTCCAACCCTTTCTGTACAACCTCTTTGCCGACCCGGTACACTCTCTGGGCCTTTTATGGAAATTTATCGTTGCGATGCATTACTGAGGCTTTACGGGTAACAAAATAATTCGTTATCTGTGGACTTGCGAATTGATCCAAATGCCAGAATGGCACAAGTATGATTGAAATTATTTGCGTGAACTGAAAGTAGATTTATAGTACAGCTTTAAGGGATTAACCATCTGTTTTTCAACGGAGCASAATTGGACATCAAGTTTATCTAGGAGAGAATGCTCCAGATTGCGGTTCCTGACTGCCTGAAGCGTATGTCTTTGTGATTACAGGATATCATACGGCTACCTCGGTTGTTTAGGTTCTTACAGAGACCACTAGCGACATTCATATCTACGTTACGAGCTCCCAAAAGTGCTGAGGGGTACGCAGCGATAGGAGGAGGGTCACCTTTGCGGCAAATTACCAATGAGCAGGTTGTGCTATTCTTGCCTAAAGCCGGGTACTGCTGATTGCTTTTTGATTGACTTTTACGTGAGGAGATATACCTTYGTCGCTTTTGCACATTCAAGTCAATTTCGTCGAGATTCTGAATTACAACATTGAACTTTAAAATTAGTATGACATGTAGAAATAGGAAGTTTCTGACGGATGCGTTGTGTTGGATATGGATTAGGCTGAAGCTCTTAAGGCCGCACTGCAGACCAAGGATCTACCAGCTAAAGTTTATGTGGGGATGAGATATTGGCATCCTTTTACAGAAGAAGCCATTTCTCAGGTATTACTGAAAACGCAACTGTGACCATATGACATGTCTTATGCTGTGGCAAAGTGACTGCAATTGGCAGCACTTTGGATGGCTTCCTAAARCTGTTGCGCAAGTGTCTGGTCGCTTCTTAGGTAGTGTTCTTTCGTTCCTAAAGATGTAACGGAGTGTGCAGATCAAGGAGGATGGAATTACTCGYCTGGTGGTTCTCCCGTTATATCCTCAATTTTCAATATCAACTAGTGGTTCCAGTCTTCGCCTTCTTGAGAGCATCTTCAGGTATCAACTTAACATTTTTATAATCAAATATTTTAGAATTTTTGTCGGTATTACTGTTGCAAGTGCATGTTCAAACCACAATTACCGAACTCTAACAATCTTCTTTCCTACTGTTTTTGGCAGGGAGGATGAATACCTTGTTAACATGCAACATACAGTGATTCCATCGTGGTACAATCGCAATGGATATGTGCAATCAATGGCTACACTTATCGAGAAGGAAGTAGCAAAGTTTGAGAAGCCTGAAGAGGTAGGATTTAACTTATATTTTTTCTTGCATTCATAGCTTCCAATGATTTTTAGTATTACAGGTGGAGAATTATCTGTGACSCTAGTTCGCTTTCTGTATACAGGCTGCGTATGAAATCTGTGAAGTCTAATTTTGTCTTGGGGACAGGTGCACATTTTTTTCAGTGCCCATGGTGTGCCAGTGGCCTACGTCGAAGAAGCAGGGGATCCGTACAAGGCTGAAATGGAGGAATGTGTACAACTTATAATGTCAGCAGTAAAAACTCGTGGTATCCGCTGTGCACACACACTAGCGTATCAGGTAAATTGTTCTGCCCCGGATGTCATTTGACAGTCGTACTGGAATTAGATATAGATTGATGTGCTTACGTTTATATTCTCACCAATATGCTATTGACGCTTTATGATTATATTCTAATCAATATGCAATTGACGTTTTATGATRCTGATTTGGTATCCCAAACAGAGTCGTGTGGGACCGGTTGAATGGCTCAAACCGTATACTGATGTCACGATCAGAGAGCTTGGGAAAAGTGGGGTGAAGAGCCTCTTGGCCGTGCCTGTCAGGTTTGTCGTCTGGCTGATRGATTTGTCGTTTGTGTCTCGCTCATGATTTTCTAATCTGCGTGTTGACTTTCTATTCATGAGCGACTTTAATTGTGCGGGTTTTGAATACTGTTCGTCCTAKTGCTWGTAACTTCTGCAATTTGCAGATGTAGAATKGGTTTCCTTTTCTCTGCACAGAGTGTGTTGTACCAACATCCAGAGACAGTTTCATTTGAGGATGGGGACGTGCATTGTGATGGTGCAGCTTTGTTAGTGAGCACATTGAGACTTTGGAGGAGATCGACATGGAGTACAGAGAATTGGCCCTAGAATCAGGCATTAGGAACTGGGGTCGGGTACCTGCATTGGGTGTTGAGCCTGGTTTCATTGCAGACTTAGCAGATGCTATCATTGAAGCGCTGCCGTATGTCGGTGCCATGGCTGTTTCCAACCTYGAAGCTCGTCAGGTATGTGACCTGCATAAAAATATTTATTCCCTTCTTTCTCTTTGGTTAGGTGTCATATTTTCTGTACCAACTTAAAGACTATTTTCAGGTAATTAGGGGTTCTTTCGTTAGTCATGATAACTTGTTCTACTAAGCAGCATTCGGATTGTTCAGTGCAGCCATTCATCAGCATATCATGACTTAGATTCTTCCTAAGTACCAAGATGCTTTGCCTTGTGCAGTCACTTGTGCCATTGGGAAGTGTGGAGCAGCTGCTAGCCACGTACGATACGCTTCGTCGAGAGTTACCGGCACCGGTGGCCATGTGGGAGTGGGGATGGACAAAGAGTGCTGAGACATGGAATGGCCGKGCCGCTATGTTGGCTGTTTTGACACTACTTGTTCTGGAAGTTACGAGTGGACAAGGTGTTCTTCACCAAATTGGTTTACTACCTCCGTTTCACTAATGTTTGTAGCATAGACGAAGCTGACATCTCAATAGTCAATACACGTCAAGTAACCGGGTTGAAGAGGAGCGAAATCTCGTACTCGGCCCTGCAAACCCTGCGGCTGGTTGCTCAGGACTGCGGCAATTGATCAGTGCGAAGATTTGGTACAACCTATTGTCATGACTTCTATCCCTGCTCGTTCTGCGTCTTATGTCTGGAAGACATTGAAATGTACGGGCGATTTTTCTAAGGTTGTCATGCCAGAGTCGAAGAACTGGTTATGGTTATATCGAGGCGCAAATACTCCCCCAACTTGTCGTCCTTTTTCACCCCATTTGATGCAACTTCTTCCCGTTGCCCCAATTGTGGGGTGCTTCTGAGTCAATTTATAATGTTAATGTAGAGAGAGCAACAATCGGCCTTTTATAGCCATTGTAGYAATTCAACTTTGTTATTGCTATTGTAGCTGTCTAGCGAAGCTACTGATTGCAGTGGAGGAAACATGGCACCCGCATCCAGTGCTGTATGGCAAACTAAGTTGTATGTAGTTTTTTGCTAAGCGATGTTCTTGACAATCTAACAAGATTGTTCTGTAGTTATTACTCCTAGGATATAACATAGCCTTAGGTAGAATCAACTCCTGGCAACATCTTTGAGCTGCAGTTTTATTCTTCAGTGACCACTACAATATTATACATCAAGTGCTAGTATTACCGGGAAGAATGGTATTAGGTGGCAGGCAGGCACGGAATTGCTTCGCAGGATATACCGTGGCTTGTCTGGTCCGCTGGACKCACTCTTAAACTATGTGCAGCCAACCTCAGTTGTGCAGGATTCTGATTATATTATTAGGGTCTAAGCTTACGTAAACCACTTTTAGTGTTATGTGCTCTATTTAGTTTGATGCAAATATTGAACTACCTCTGGTGCATTACAGTTTTCTCTTTGGCTAACTAATCTCAAACTCGACACTAACGTTATTGATTGGCTCTCTGAGTTCAGCCTCTTGATCATTTGATGATTATGTTGATTTGGAAGGACCCAACATGCCACTCAGTGGCAAGGCGTTGGCTCCGTCTGCAGTGAGCGTCCCTTCTTCTATCTTATTACTGTTAATTTGTGAGAGTCAGCTTTGCAAGAGGTGGCAGATAGCCTCATATGTTTTGTGACAGGGGTGCAGAACAGCATTTAATTCTTGTGTAGAATATGGAGCTGGGGGATCTACTGACCAAGTTTGTGAAGCTCTGGTGGTCAGTGGCTCACTGCCTTGAGGTACAGTACTGGTAGTTGGACGAATTTAGTCAAAATCTCTGCAGAGGGCAGAGTAATCAGAATTATTGACACGTTGTGTACGTTGTGCCTTGGGATGCAAACGAAGTTGCCACAGGGAAGTCAGGTACCCACTCAGCCGTTCCTATTTCGTTTTTAGCTGCGGTACGGTGGCTCTACCAATTTAGTTGAGGGTACCAATTCTGGCGGATTGTGCATAATAATCTATTTAGTACTTTTGGTAGGTACAGATACAATTTCTAGCGTTTCACAACTGTTTTTTGGGTTGAAGTCTAGCTGAAAAATTGGATGAAGGCCGGACTATGATTTTTCATCCTTTATTATTTTGAGAGTTGCTTGAATGTGTTTGCCACATGTGGTGTTGAAAATTCCCTCACTGGGGGTATTATTGCGAAGAATTTTAGTCTAGGTATTAGGCGTAGTTAGACAATCTTCACTCCATTCTCAATCTTCATAGAATGGGGACATGGCGCTCTTTCATCACCTCTCCATGGCTTGTGGAGGTCTTATTCCATGAAGATTGAGAATGGCCATTATTTTCCTCCGGAGGTGAAGAATGGGCATGAAGGAGATTCCTCTAAAGAAATTTTCATTTGATGTTCACTCCTTGCATGCTACTTTCACTCTAGGTGTGCTACCAACTTCAACGCTCATTGAAGATACGCTCTGCAAGTCTTTTCATTTGCATCGAGTCAAATTTGCATTAGATTCTCACCGTAACCTTGGGCTCTTATTCTTGAAATAAATGCTACATCAATGCATTGAGAGTCGAGGTCTGAGGTCTGCATCCCAAAATAGAATTGTTGAAATTGATGCCACAAGAAATTGCCCACAAAATCAACACTTGGAAACTTTTGAGAAATTATTTCATTGATCTTCCACAAGTGAACACTTCTCTCAAGTTTCCGTTTGCCATGCTCCATGCACCAAAAAGGGGTGTTACATGGTTTCTATTTCCCAATTGGCTCCTATTTTCTCACACCAACTTCTTGTTCATAGAAATTTTGTTTTTAGAGAAGGTGTGACTACCCCTATTATCTCTTACATTGAATTTAAATTGTGTGAGAATTTAATCTATCATCTTTTCTTTCATATAAGTTTTCATTCGTTTGTTATTGACAATTAAACATTTTTTTCAACAAAACCTATCAACTTGCATAAGGGGCATTGCAATRGCTTTAGTGCAACAAGCTATGTTCTAGTTATTYTAAATAKTAAAATCCTTATAATGAGGATCACYTTTTTGTGCATTTT
The DNA here is from genome assembly GCA_006891605.1 of Pleurozium schreberi. Classification (NCBI taxonomy): domain Eukaryota; kingdom Viridiplantae; phylum Streptophyta; class Bryopsida; order Hypnales; family Hylocomiaceae; genus Pleurozium; species Pleurozium schreberi. The sequence continues at coordinate 113,523 of VACF01001478.1, read as the reverse complement.
ATCCACCATTTTTTGCAAAAGCTAATTCATGATCCCTATCTAAATATTCAAGACAATTTCTACATGATATTATTTATTATATGCACATTGAAAAAAATAAGAAGTCAAGAATATTAATTTTTTTAATCCTTTTAAAACAATACAAGACTTTAAAAATCAAAGCTAAACATAAAAATGTGAATAGCCCTAAAATAATATGAAGACTGAAAATAAAATCCCTGAGATTCTTTGCACAAAACTTTTTTTTGAATCTGATAATTATCTCTATCACAATCAATGAGATTCTAAATATGATTGCACAATGCATCGTGACAACTACTCTTTCTTGTGGAAAATTTCTCAAGTTTTTTCTCAAATTTCTCAAATATTTTTATTTGAAGATTTTTGGATGGTCATGTTGTCCCAATATTCCAAACTATTTGTCCTCCATCAAAATTCAATGTGCAATTACCCAAAAAAAAATTCAAAAGAGGACTTTGTGACAAAAAAATATGTTTATCAGAGCTTACAAACTCAAGAAAATTGGAGGTTATTTTCTATTTGATAAGGATCTCTTTCAAAAAAGAAAATCAAAACATTAATTACAAATCTATATTATTGAATATGACTTATTTAAGATCTGTGATTTCATCTTTAGGAAATTATATCTTATACAAGGCAATTGCGTGCTATAGAATATTTGTGAAGCACTTGTGGTGCATAGAAATGCTCAATTTACACTAGTACTACATCCAAATTTCAATATTTGCACTAAAATATGGATCCCACTTAGTAATTTTAAAAGACTAATTAAAAATTCAACAAAATTTCCAAGTCATAATTTGTCTAAAATGGGCGTTTTAAGAAAATTCAAAAAAATGATTCTCTAAAAGTAACCTTTTAAAACTAATTTGAGTACTTGAACATCAAAGTCTATATAAAAATATAAAAACCTACAATAAAATCAATATTTAAAATAAACACTTTGTGATGTAAAAAATCTTTATGAAAAATTTGAATTTTTTAAATCTTAATAATGACATTTTAAAATTTAGATTGCATTGTGCATTATGACATGCGTTCTTTTGGGAGTAAATTGAAAAAACTTAAACACTTCAAAAAAAAATTCAAATTTTAGTAGTCTTGTAGCTTCAATAGTCTCGGTCTCTTAAAAATTGTCTWTTACTTGTAGGTCAATGTGCATTTAGCATGGAAATTTTTCAAGTTTATCAAAGTCCACTTTATAGCACATTGTGACAAAAAATACTTTCACACAATAGCTTACAAAATCCCTATATAGTGGAAAATTCACCATACAAAGGAAGGTCATAAGGTCTTTCCATTAGAAATTATAATTYCTATAGGCTTGTTGCTAGGCTCTAAGATTTATCATATTAGCAATCTTTAGCCCATTCAAAAGAACTATTAAAGTTATTGCAAATGGTGAATTAACACATATGATTATATTTAATGTAATGGGGATTCTAATCCTCATACAAGTATTTCTAAAACAATGATCAATTTCAAAGAGCTTGTAGGATAGGAGGCTCAAATTCTAACAAGCATTTTGAATTGATCCTAGTCATCCTAYAAGAGTGTCAAAAACAATGCTTGAAGTTTGTGAAATGGATGAACCTTTRTGTGGTGAAAATTGTGGTTTCATATGCATGGTTTAAGGGTATTAAGTGGGTGAGAATGGCTACTATCCTATGTGYTGTTTGCTTATAATTGTGTTTTTAATTCTRTYAGGATAAAATTTAGATTYATRTAAATGTATARGCTAGATTTTGGTTTATGGATGTCAGTGAATTGAATGGAGCCTTTTTTGAATCATTGTATGGTTGTCATAATATTCAAAGATTGATTTGGCAATAATGTGCATTGAATGGAAAGTTGCATATAGAGATCTTAGAGCATYTTCATCGGTGGCCTGCAAATYGAGCATGTCACACRGTCTGTGGTGTATCTTGAYTGACAGATAGGCCATGATGAAATTGTGGGCTTCCATCGGCCAACATCTTCTGGCCTACAAAATTTGGCAATTGAGGCGTATAGACCTTGTCCCTTGCGCATAATTAATTGGCATGTCAGGGTTTCTTTCTTTTTACTTGTAGGTACTTCGTCAATTAGAAGGGCCAAAAAAACTGAGCGCTTGGATTTGGGGTGAGCATTATAGGCAAGGTATGCGCCCATAACAACTATTTTTTTCAGAAAAGACGGACGCCACTGGGGTTTTAGGTTTATGTACGCATCAAATGATTACCTCTGTACTTTGTTTGCTATGTTATGGGCTTTGTGCATATGCCATGAATGAGTATTGCAGAACTAGTAAGAGTACTGCCATGGAATTTTTGAAAAGTTTCTATGTTGCTATTTGTGTAGAATTTGAGGGGTATCATCTTAGACAACCTACTCGTGATGATTTAGATAAACTCTTGGCCATCAATGATGCCCGCAGTTTTCCTAGTATGCTTGCATATTTAGATTGCATGCATTATGATGAGGTCTCCCAATATTGAAAGTGAGCTTGAAAGGGTTTTTTTTAGCATAGATTTGTATAAAAAGATTTTATACCTACATGGTAAGATGCTTTAATCATACCTTGTCTTTCCACTTCTTTTTATTCAAGTTATTATCACTTATTCCTTCCTTGTTCAAATGAATCACTGTTGTGGACTTTTTGTCTTTGAGGGGCTCTTTTTCGCTCGAGGGGGGGGCACTAGCGAAAACCGTACAAACTACATGCGATAAAAAATAAGGTCCAATATATTCCTTGTAGATAAATTTTGTCGAGAAAGTACATGTAATGTACAATGCTAAAAAATTGTAGAACACGATTATAAGTAAATTAGCATAGTATATATTATCAAAGATTTATGAACTGGTACATGTAAAATACCATGGCAAGCAAGGGATGCAATTGTTGATTTTTAGACTTAAGTGGTTACTGACACTTACAGTTTTTGCAAGAAATGAAAAGTCAGAGTTTTTTGGTGACAATTGGAGATGAATGAGGCAATAAATTTTGCAAGGTCAGACTGCAACGTTTAGTTGGAAAGAGTATGGTATCCAAAGGCGTACCGTATCTGATATGTTGCATTGAATCGTAGATCTAGGGTTCCGTTGTACAAAGAAACAGGCGCGCATTTTCAAAATGGATCTTCCTCCCGTTTGCAGACCAGTAATTCGATGCTTTGCGTTCTCAAATTCAGAGTTTTGGTTTTTCAGTTTAGGGTGCTTAGGGTTGCATTTGGTGCTTGCTGATACAAAACATCAGAGAAACAATTTAGGGTTCAGCTTAGGATTTGGCATTGTTGCCCCCAATCGTTTTGAAAACTAAGGTCGCTGAGGTGCAGTTGCAGAGGTGTGGGCTTGGAGGTGCGCTCACGATGTAGTGTTTCACGGTCGCAGAGGTACAGTCCGGAGGTACGCTCATCTTTTTTGTTTCCTTGTATGCGCTGCTGCACAATTGTTTTCAGAGTAGCGATTCTGTTCAACTTTTTCTCGACTGTTGTTTTTTGTATATGTGCCTTTGGTTGACGGTCCTTGCACTTTTTAGAAATCCCTTCCAGTGCTTAGGGTTCACAATCCTTTTTTTCAATAGAATCCTTTTCAACGCTTTTACCTAACAGATCGTCTTCATTCTTGGATGTGTCTAATTGTATAGGGTTTAAGCTTCAGGTAGAATCCCTTTGGGCACTCAGGGTTCACGAAATTTACCTTAAAACTGCTTGAGCGCTCAACGGTCAGAAGTTCCGTTGAATCCTGGTGAGTGCTTACATTCTAATTGTTTTTGGTTTGTGAAATCTTTGTGAGTACTGAGGGCCTACTTTAGAGGCTCAGACGATGGATGTCATTGTTTTCGGTTTAAGTGGAAGYCACTAATTTGTTATTTCAAATTTGCGTTTAGGGTCACAGGCTTCATACTGCTGACCACCATGAGGGTGAAGATTTATTTTCAGAAGCGCGAAGGGGATCGTCCAAAAATTTTGAGTCCCATGGACACAGCAGAAGACACCTCTTTGCTCAATTTACGGAAACAACTAAAAGAACTCAACGTTTTGAATAAGCGGCTCAGGCCATTTCAGTTTTGGGATGCAGAGGAATCCTTTAGGATTGACTTGGACTTCGAAAGTCTGAATTTGATTAGAGAATGTGTGCATCTCATTCCAGCTCAAAATGACTTGGAGGTCAAATGCAACAAACATCCTCGGGTGGGCAGTGTAGGAGAATCCGCTGGAATTGCTAGCAACAACATTGGAGAGAGTGTGGAGTTGGAACCTACTACGGATGAACTTCAATCCATAGAACTTCCAGTCCCAGATCCAATTTCTGCTGCAAAAGAACACTTTTGGACAGGTGGTGAATCACTCAAATCCATTCTCTTACCAAAAGAAGCCTTGGAATGGTATAAAAAAGCGGAGGAGAAACTTTGTAGGAACTTGAAGGTGCAGGCAATGGATGATCAYGAGTGGTCCCTGCATTCATGGGATCAAGATGGAGCTGCTGTTGTCGAAGTATACTGCGGCGAGTGTAGGGGTCATACGGGGGGAAGCACTGGCATGCATAACAAGAACAACATGTCCAATTTGTTTTCCAGTTTTCGAAAAAGTCACTTGGTTAGCGCAAGGCACATTCAGAACTATTGCCGTCAGAAAGGACTGAAACTGGAGAACCACCCCCAATCTGGCAGCACAAGAAACAATCCAGTGGAAGTGACTGTATCGGACCACAAGAGGATGATTGAAGGCGGTATTCAAATTCTTTCCACGGTGAATGATTCCATTGATCCTGATAAGCCCACATTTGATGTAATTGGTGATCCAAACGACCCTGTCATGAGGTCCTTCTGGTTTAAGGCTAAATGCCGAATCTGTCCGAGGGAGATCTTCTAGTTGTGCCCCCTAAAAAACAATTTGGAGGCTAATTTGATGAATCATGTGCACGGGCTGGTGCACGAAGGTGAGATTCTAGCATATGAAAAGAACTCCATATGTGCACATACTTGTTGGGGATTTAGAGGCCCACACTGTGTTTATGCTGGGAAGTTATACAGAGTTGATGTTTTGTTGCATGACCCTCATCCTGTCAAACTTTGGTACCTAGAGCCTCACTTAGAAGCTTCTTTCAATCTACATGATGAGGTTGGGATTGTGAAAGGGGCGTTCAGGCATAGGTCGTGTAGGCGATTTTCAGCGTCGACTGAACCATTTACAAACTTGACATGTCCCGTGTGTGAATCGATTGCCTCTGAATCTGATTTCAAATTAAGGGTTGTCCGGGAAGAGCATGCACTAGAAAAACGTGGGTCCAGGGGTACTGGTGCAGGTAGAAGAGTTGGTTACTTATCTGCGTTAGAATTGAGCGCCCACTCTCGTATATTAGCTAAAAAACATAGATGTGAGCAAAAGTGTCATTGGGTGGCAAAGGCTAGAATTGCACAATTGAAAGTGAATCGCCCTACGTTGAAAGAATCTGCTAAACGAGCATATGATGAATACAATGTTTACAAATTTTGCACAGACATTATAACGGCTCATAGGATTGGGGCAATGGGAGGAAAACCTGCACTTTGGGATTTCCTGCGAGATGTTGCTAGTAACCTAAACCGCAAAAAACAAGGTTTTCGTTGGTCCAAAAATTCTGTAGCATTTTCCTAAGCTATGAAAATGTATCGAGGTAGACGCATGTGCAATTTGTTTGCTTTAAATTTTTGTGGTCCGAATTATAGTACTACAAAACGGCAGAACCATAGGGGCATGCAGTTTGTTGTGGGTGAACATGCTGAGATTTTCAGAAGTGTGCCAAATCTATGAACATGCCAAACAGATGAACGGAATTGTTGGTTCGGTGCTAGTTATCCTTGCAGAGGATGAAACTAAGGTGAAAGGCAGGATAGCATGGGACTAGTGTTTTGATGCATTAGTCGGATTTTGTGGTCCAAGAGAGGATCACATTTGTGTGTCTAACTACAAGGTGGTTGTGGGCACAATGGACTCTGGATACACTAACATTGTGGATGGCTTTCGTTGTAATCGCCAAGGAGCTTTTGCTAGGATTATCATGGTAAATCCACGCTACTGCAGTTTACCTAGACTTGTACTTGCTGTCACTTGCACTTGCAATTGTTTTGATTCATTGTAAGTGAGGCAGTAGTGGCAGAGAGTCAAAAAATTGTGGTAGAAGGAGTGCGAGACAATGGTGGGCCCAGTCATCGGGCATGCAAGTGACGAAGACAGTAGGAGACGGCAGCTGATGTTGAGCGACTACAAAAGTGTTGCAAGAGTGCGATTGACCATTGAATGGGAGGGATGGTTACTTACAGGGGCGATGGATGAACATGGGAGGTGCACCGGACTTCATGACCAAGATTGAATACACAACAGAAAGAAGCTGATCAACCTCCTAGATTCTCCTGTGAAAACATTACAGCTTGGAGAAGACGGAGCTTCCCATACACATCTCAAAATGATTTACAATAAGTACACTTTTGATGAGCACGGATTGAAACTTGAAGATGTTCAACGCAAAGATTGCCAAAACTGGGCCTCAGCGCAGCGAATGTGCCAAAGAAAAACTCAAGACTGTTTGGCAGCGATGCGGAATTTAGTAGAGGCACATTGCGAGCGTACCCTTGGCATAGAGATGTACCTCCGGATATGTGGTGATTATATTGATATTTTTGCTTCTCTTGTCCTTGACCTTTGAAGTAGGATTGTGCTTGCAGCCAAGGTTTTGTTTTTCTTCAGGTTGTGGAAGTTATGGTTCACGCATGGAAATCATGCCATAGGAAACAACTCAGTGAGATTCAAAGCCTCTGTAAATTTTGTGAGTCAACAGTGTTTTCTTGACGTGCAGTTGTCTTGCCATTTTGTTGTTCTTCTAGTCAAGCATTTCCGAGACACTTATCCACATCTTCCAGTCCCTCTTCACCTAACTGGAAGCAATAGCTGCAAAATTTTTTTCTCAAAAATAGGAGGCATGAATGGCATGGAGTGCTCATACGATTTCCACGACCTTGTGAACACTGCTAACACTTTGAATCGTCTGTCCAGCATCGAGTACGGTGATAATGGTCTCAAATTTGGTTGAGTCCACAACAAAGTGGAGAATATTTGGTCTACACTACATCCATTGCGTGAGGGGGAAGTTCAGGCTAACTTGGAAGACTACTCTTTGATTGCAACAGATGTTGAAATCTTGGCAGCCTTGAAAGAAGGTTTGAAGGAGGCGCAAGCCATGATTCGAATTTTAAATATGGCGCCCTCCAMTCAAGCTTCCGCTGCCAACAAGTTGTGGTTCCTCTCCCCATGGAAGTTGGAAAAGAAAGATCCTTCACATTTGGCTTACCAACCGCCAATGACTTCCCAGCCAGGTCTAGATGGCAATGTTGAATGTGAGCATGCAAGACTGCAAAGTTGTAGCGAAGTAGGATCATGAAGTAATTCTAACCTTAACGAGGTTTTTGAGGACGAAATTGAAGGTGACGACTTGATTTCTTTGCCTGCCTTAGAAAAAGAGACCCAGCAAGTGTTCCAAGAGCTCCTCAATGAGCAGGAGTTGCAATTATCTTCCACATCTACGTCTTCTAAGGTAGTTCCAGTTGTTACCTTTGAAGGTCATTCTATTTACAAGTCGACCCTTGTGAGTCAGTTGAATGGAAATCCGTATTTGTCAAAGGAAAGACTAACTCACATGAAAAATTCCATTTATTTTAATAACTCAGATGATTACCTTGCTGCTTCTTCATCCACCACCTCCATGTTGTTAGGTTTGGGATCTGACGTAGGTGTATATTTCAAAGACATGAGAGGTGTTGGATCAACTGTAAGGGCAGCTAGAAAACGAAGTAGAGGTAGATCGGCTGCTATAAATTCAGGATTAATAAGTGTCATGTTTTGTATTGGAAGGGTACAAAAAATGAGGGTGAAGGTGGGTAGCATGTGGGGCATTTGCAAGCAGCCGATTGATTTGATGAAGCGGGCTATTCAAAATGGGGGTAAGGGAACAATGCTGCCAACCGCAATGGTATACTTGCATTGGTTCCAAAAACATCCCAGGCATCACAAGTATAAATATGAAGAGAGTGATTGCGTTTGGATTGACGTGGATGCAATTATGTCTACAGTTTCCTTGGATTATTCAGCAAGTACTAAAATGTACACTTTAGATGAGGTGGATGCTAATTCGTTGGCTGAATTTGTGAGTAACTAGAAGTAGGATTCTCAGAGCTTTCATTGATCACACATGTGGAGTCATCATTGACATTTTCGTGAAGTAATGCAGAGAGGTGAGTAAATCCGTAATGGTAAAGAGTTATGGGCTTGGTAGTACGGTTTCTGGATTTCAACAAGATTGCCAATACAATTTGTATTTATGAGAGTCGCTACCATGGTTTTTTCAGGAAGCAAATGAGGACTGAATTBGAAGTGACTAAGTTTGTACAGTTGCAGTTTTGAATTTTGCATGTGCCATAGTAGCTTGCAATCTGAATGAAATGGTTTTAAAATCTGAAAGTGTCATTTCTTTACCTATAAATATCTTGCCGTGTCGATACATTGGAACTTTGATTCATGATTAAACATGTGTAGATTTTAGACTAGATATCACTTTGTGTGGGGATTGTACCTTGTGCTAGAGTATATACTGACATTGCAGACTTCGAAGATGGTGGGGGAAACAATTATGATGTCATTCCTGTGACCTCTTAGACCGGCTTCTATGCTGGTGAGTCTCTCGTACTGAAACAAGAAGGTGTTGTGTTTGGCTGCCATATTTGAGCTCAGTTTTGGTTGATTGTCTCCTCGTCCCTTACTCTTGTGAATCCAAGAGATATTGCTTCAATTGAACAATGTCTCAAAGCACCAGCAATTTAGGTTTCCATAATTTTTTTGAGGTGGACTGTTTTCTGTTTAGTCTTTTGAGTTGGACTGTTTTTTGTTCAATCTTCTGAGCTGCCACAACAAGTCTAACTTATTGTATGCCTCCACTATAGGTCAATTTCAGCCACGACTTGCAATGGAGATTCCGATGCAAGATGTGTTGTTGCTGAGGCTTGTACAAGGACTGCACTATGAATGGAATGGTTGGGACAACCTCGGCACTGAATCCATCACCAGCATTCCCCATACTACAATGGTAGATTTCAATTATGCTAGCCAAACTTATTGCCACTGGGGGGATTTTTTCGAGGAAACCATTGAAGGTGCAGCTCACCGGCTGGCAAGGTCGGACTTTTCTTTGCTGATGCAGCCGTGGTGTTCCGAAGAGGAACTGATGAAGATGTCGTCTCAATGGAACTATGAGTTGTTTGCAATCTCATGGGAGTTGCCATCTTCGTTGCTGAAAGACAGCATCCGCTTGGCGCCACTAGAGAGTTTGAGTGATGTAGAACTTGGAGAGCTATGCGAGATACTTGAGGAGTTTGGATCAATCCACATTTGCGTTACAAATCCTGGCGACTTAGTGTCATCACAGCTGACATGGATCTTTCCTAAACACCATCAAAGATGTTGGTGAGTTCTTTTTATTTCAACCTCTCGTGCTTAAAGTATAAGAAGTCATTGTTGTTGTTCGAGGTTAAAGGATTCAATTTTGTATGTGGCATTTGTTGTGCTTTCATAGGGTGGAGTCATTGAATTGCAATTCTTTCCATGTCTTGTAGTGCTTGCTTAATCTTGATTTGGTACTTTCAGTCATTGTAAAAGGCTGCAAAATGTTCGCTTTGTTAATTGTAAGCACTAGCGGCTCTTCATTTTTGTAAACCACAGATGTATTGCATTACAATTGATTGCATCTGCCTCAGCTCTCATACAAACGGTCCCTCCAACATTTCCAGATCTACCGGCAGTTACTTAAATAGTTTTGTGCCATGTTTGTTTTTTTAGGCGTTCTGCAACTTTCTATTATTTCAACAGACTTGCTTTCTGAGTTGCTCACTTTTGTGAACAATTTTCTTTCACCACCTCTTGGTGTCTGTTTGGAAGTCTCTGTCCAATTCAGTGCAGACATGTTGAGGCTCTATATGTGAGATTTTCAGAATCCTTAAATGTGTTAATCAACACAAATTTTATCTTCTAGCAATATTCCATTGTTTGACTTGCATTCATCATGTTTTTCTTCCTTTCCATTCTTTCTTGGACATTGCTTTCAAATTGGTATGCAATTCTGCAATTACAATGAAGTATTAAAAATGGGGTGTTAAAAAACAATGGCAGATAAGCAAAAAAATTGTGGATGAGGACCAAAAATGGGGTGTAACAACAAAATGGGGGATAAGAATAAATTGGGGAAGAAGAGAAAAAAAAGAGGGAGAAAAAAAAAGATGGGGAACAAGAAAAAAAATGAGGAAGAAGAAAAAAATAGGAAGAAAAAAAAAGGGGGGGAGTAAGACAAAAGATGGGTTGAAGGAAAATAATAGGGAAGAAGAAAAAAATGGGGAAGAAGCAAAAAAATGGGGAAGAAAAAAAATGGGGGAGAAGAAAAAAAATGGGGAGAAGAACAAAAATGAGGAAGAAAAAAAAATGGGCATGAAGAAAAAAATAGGAAAGAAGAAAAAAAATGGGGGAGGAGAAAAAATAAGCCAATAAGAGAGAAGAAAAAAAAATGGGAAGAAGAAAAAAAATGGGGAACAAAAAAAAAATGGAGAAGAAAGAAAAAAATTGAACATAAGTACTATATCCCATTTTAAAATGACTCTTTGGAAAACTTATAATTGCCAATATGGTGTAATTAATTACCAAATTCCACCTTTATTTCAAAAAATATCATGACTTTTAATCTTTTATATAAGGTAAATAGCCCCCCGTTAAATAGGTGATTATCGCACGTGTATGCTAAATATTATAGTGAGTGCCCTCCCGAGTAGTTGTTCTTGTATTGAGCGRAAGACAATTATGTAAATTAGAAAAGCAATACTTTTCAAAGATCTYGTAGCAATTTTTTAAATTCACCTATTGCATAAAGAAAAATATATCTCCAAATATTCCTTTAAAAAAAATTATATTGCTTTGACTAATAAGATAGGCCCATCCAAATGTTCTCATCATGTACAATAGTGTGCTATGTATTGTTGCCACAACCAAAATAAAAATAAAAGTAGTTTTCCAATTTTTCTAATTCATAAAAACTTTGAAATTCAAAAACTTTCACGTCAAATGTCCAAACATCACAAAACAAAATCATGTTGCTCCCCTCCTTGCCAAAAACTTTTTGATGGTACAAAAAATGCAACTGAGGATGCATTGTCTAGGAGATATTAGTGTAACTAACAAACAAACAAAACATAATAAACAAAGAGCTTCATTTAAGATAAATATCTCCTACACCTTGACCATATGTTGTGTTAAAATTACAAAGGGAAAAAATGAAAATTCTGTTTGTAAAATTGTAAACGGATGACCAAAAATGCTTTGTTGCCCCACTAAAATACTACTACTTGGTCGTGTACCTATTGTTGGTCAAAGAAAAGATTCTAAAACATCTACCCAAAAAAAATTTGATCCCTCATAACTTTCGTATTTATTCTATATCCAAATAAAATGATGCATTCTTTGATGCCTTTAAATCTCCTTTGGCTTTCCAAATAAAATATGATTATTTACAATTGATCTAGTAAGTAAAAAATTGCAAAAAGAAAAAAGTGACGCTTTGGGGCGTCCCTACTTTAAGAAGTCACTCCAAAAAGAAAATCACGTCCTTGTCCCCCAAACTGAGGGGCGGTTTTGTAAGTTAAGGGCCCCACCCCCAACCTCCCTACACTCGCGTACTCGTGTTCCCCTCAGAATAGATGCCTTCACAACCTGACAGGTGTCCAGCCCCAGCCCCTTCACTCTTTCCGCCGTTGCCGTTGCCGTTGCCGTCGTCCCCGGACCCCTTCCCGTCCGCCGTCGCCATCGCCGTCCCAGCGCAACACCCGCACGCACGCCACCATAGTGGACTCTTCGCAGGCCTCCTTCAAAGCCCTGTCTGCCTATTATTGATTCTGCCGGTAYTCACTGAACGATTGCAGCTTGCTCCGTGTCCCCCAATTTCCCAACTTCGCACCATCTCCGCCTTACAGTAGTTGCTTACCGTCGTCCTTTACAGTAGTCGCTTACCGTGATTACCTTGCAGTCGTCGCATCTCTGCTCTCACCATCGCCATCTTGTAGCTTAATTGGGACGTTTGGGAATCAMACACACASACACACACACACACACAGGTAGTCGAGATTGCGAGCTTTGAGTGGTGTACGCGGTTTGGTTGTTTCTCTGGTTTTACTCGCCTTGTTTTCCATTTTGCTTTTGCTAGATTAGAATAGTTTGGAACCCATCTTTGTGGCAATTGTGTGCATTAGTGTGGAAGGTGCAAGGGTTACTCGAACGGAGGGCGAGTTTTAATTTGTTTGCTTTCTGTTGTTTTGGGTTTTGTTGGATGGTTCGGGAAGGTTCCCAATTCGGTGTAGTTTCTTTTTGTATGGGGTTTGGGTGGGGAAGTGTTGTCGGATTCACGAATTGGTGCGACACCGTTAATTCCTCTTGTGGTTGAAGAGGCGTGGGTGGGTTCCTAGAATTCGTTTGTGGTTTTGTTGGGGCGTTAGGGTAGAAATTTGGAGGTGATTGGGGAGTTTAGGAATTGGGGTTTCGAATGTTGCAGTGGTTTGAGTGTCAATACGCTCTTCCGTGCGGGAGGGTTGTTTGTTGTCTTTGGTTTCAGTCTTCTGTGGGGTTAATTCGTTTGTATGCTTTCCTTTTCTGAAACCTAATTCGCAGGAAATTTCGCCATTTGGTAGAGAATTACGTGTATGCAAGGTACTGTTGATCCGGGTTTCCGCTTTTGRTTTGGTTAACAATCTTGTCTTTCAAGTGGGGTTAGTATGCTTTTTGCAGTTTACGAGATGAGTTTTTGGGTTTCTTTTATAGGGTATTGTGTCGGTAYAGGTCGTTGCTTTGACCTTCGGTATTGAAATGTTGCTCTTTAAGYCTTCTTCTCTTCCACAACTGTCTCTCAACTTCYGCCTCTGAGGTTATTGAAAACAGTTTTGGATTGTTGCTCCAACACGATACACTGATACTAAGCTACTTAAGCTTGATTGTTGCTCACTCTTCCTGACAGTACTACTATTCTCTCTCTTTTTTAGTAGTGACAGGGCCTTACATGTTTGAGGACTTTATGCGTGCAGGCCAAGATTGAAATTTAATCAAGGACTTTCTGCAAAATTCAACCTGACATCGGGGGATACAGGTGGAGTAAACGATCATGGATTCCGAATCGGAATCAATTGATTCTAGAGAAGGTGACGAATGACTACCCCCTTCCTGCCATTTCCTTCCCATTTCACACATTTAAGTTAAATTTGTGAGCTTCCCTTTTCTTGAGCTAATGGATGACTATAATTGTGAGCCTTTGTGTAGATTCTGGCTCTTTTAATATCACGCGGTTTTATTGCCTTGCAAGGGGCTTAACCTAAGATGTTAAAAGGGACCTGTAYCACATCAGATCCTCAATCAGTRATGCCCGCTTCCTTCTCTAGGAGTKTACCYTCTGATAGTGCGMTATGTAGAAGTACATTTARATGTTATAAATTGTCAAYGAGATCATAAATCCCAGTTYATAGTTTGGTTACCGTCTTGTAACTGGAAACAAGAACACGGGTTTAAAAATCCGATTTTCCTGAATAGTAGCTCTCCACCTTGTCAATAGGGTCATTCAGTAATGCACCATTTTCTTCTCTAGGAGTTAACCCTCTGATAGTGTGCCATGTAAGAGTACATTTAAACGTTGTAAATTGTCTAGATTGTAGTTGCTGTGCACCTTGTCCATTAACCCATTTTCGTTCTCTACGAGTTTTTGCCCCTTTTTTAATACTGTGGTATGTAGAAATACACACTTAAATGTTATAAATTGTGTAGTTTTTAGTTTGATTCTCGTTGTGGAGTAGTACCTGGAAACGAGATCACGGTCAAACAACACTTCTGTTGTTTTTCCTGATTAGAAGTTGCTGTTGAAATTTTGACAAATTATAGGTCAACTACTGGACATGCGAGATTTAACCGACTACGGTTCCGATCGAAGAACTTGTGAAGAACAACACCCATCGAGTTTGCAATTAGCTGAGAAAGTGGAAAGACCCGTCCACGACTCCTCCCTGCTCTCCCAATTYTTCTGGGGCCCAGACGACGAGGAAATGGAGTCCCGACCTCCCGAGAGGAAACGGAGATGGAAACGGTATGCGAAGATGCGAGGTGCAGGAGGAGGAGGAGCAGCAGCAGCCAAGCTTGGTGGTGTCGGTGAAGCGTCGGATCCGTCGTGTAAYACCACCCATTGGCATGACCTTCCCATGGAGCTTCTGGTGCGCGTGCTCACGTTGGTAGATAACCGAACCGTGGTCACTGCGTCAGGAGTGTGTCGTGGGTGGCGAGACTCCGTTGGACAGGGCATCCATGACCTTTCGTTCTCATGGTGAGTTTTTTTGCACACATATATGCTTTCCTCAGTTTTTTGAAGCAGGATTTGTGGGGGTTGAGGATATACTATTTACATCACTTGGAAGCATTTTAACATAAGTGTTTGAAGACCCTCTAATTTGATAAAAAAATGTAAAATTAGCTATGGAGATTGTTTGTGGTCAAAAATTCATACGGACACGAAGCAGAGATTCGGCAGGAAARTCGTTTCGATTTAATAAATTTCTATTGAATCGAGAGTCGAAAAAAGACACAGGATATGTCAGTTACTAAAGAGACGACGATACTATTTGCGTCATCTTAAGCACTTCAACGTATATAGGAACGGGATTGTTGTGCAAGGTGGAGCATACGACTTGTGTCACGTTTAAGCATTTTAACGTAAGGTGAAACAGCCCATTGTGGTCAGAATATGGAGTCTCCCTCATGCCATTGCTGAAATTTTTACCCATGTACAGTAAGTGTGAGAAATAGTGAGAGCAATTGAAATTATATTTTTCAGACAAAGTATGAATTAGTTATGAATTTTGGAAGTGATCTTTGCAAAAGAGTCAATAGGCTACCTCATAACCAACAAAAACTGTACCCAATATGCTCATCTTAATCACCTAAAGCGGTCAAAATAATTTTTAATGTGGAAGGCCCTAAAAAGTCACTTCCTACACTAATTTACACTCAAAAAGTAGGGTGCTCCTAATGAGGTCACTAATCACTCCATGGGGGTCAGATTAGACATTGATTTTGGTCTGAAAAAGTGTCATGGGAT
The DNA here is from genome assembly GCA_006891605.1 of Pleurozium schreberi. NCBI lineage: Eukaryota > Viridiplantae > Streptophyta > Bryopsida > Hypnales > Hylocomiaceae > Pleurozium > Pleurozium schreberi. Next base: position 98,331 of record VACF01001478.1, on the reverse strand, counting down.
CATTAGGTGTCCACTTTGGGTCATGTAACTGCAATGGGATGTTCTATGTAGGAGTGTGATGTTTGTAGAACGTAGACGATACTCTTTGAGTCACCTTAACCTTTTAAGCGCTCTGAAATTAGGGCTTCCTAATTTGGAGTTCGAGCTAATTTCCGTGGTACCCAAGTGTATTACAAGAGAGGAATTGCTGTCATTAGTAGACGAGATCAAGTCCTAATGAACCTTATTGTAATCAAGCTATGAGAGAAGCTTAAATTCTAAGAGTGTTGTGTGTGGCTGTGTCAAGCGCAGGTGTGGACACAGTGTGAGCAAGTTGGTTCAATCCGTCGCCCCCAAATTTCCTCGCCTCCAGCTCTGTAGACTGAAGAGGTGCATCTACTTGAACGACGCAGCAATGCAGACCGCTTCCCGAAATTGGCCTGGACTCAAAACCCTAGAACTCAGCGACGGAATCMGATTGACGGACGCCGCGTTGTTCGCGTTAGCAAATGGGTGTCCCATGTTGGAGAAATTAGATTTAAGTGGCTGCGTGGGCATTTCGGAAGCCGGACTTCTGGCGATCGTGCAGAAGTGCAACAATTTGCGGCATCTGAATCTCTGGGGATGCAACAATGCGGGTACCGACAAAGTACTGCAGGTACRTGGGGGCTTACTATACACTACACTAAATAGTGGAAATTAGGTTGCCCCTCACTATTAGTTTCTTGGACATTCCACACTATTTAAAATATTTGTTGACACTGTACAAGAATGCACTAATTTTGAATTAGTTAGTTATTGGTGTAGTGAGGAACTCGTGAACCTCCGTGTGTCCAAATGGAAAGTGTTTTTAGAAATATTTTGTTGAATTTGATGGCTTGTAGAGTAACTTTCTTGGGGTAAGGCAACCTAATTGTAAAGGCAACCAGTTGTAAAGGCAACCTAATTGTTAAAGGCAACCTAATTTCACTATTTAGTGTACACTAAAAACTGTATTTACTGTCACCCATATTGAGTACGTACTCAAGGCTACAGCGTTTTACTCTTGACGAATATTCTTACAAAGAGCATAAATATCAATAATATTCAAGGAGGAGAATCTCTACAAAAAAATAGCTGGTAAAAGTATGCATCAAGAGTAAAAAGTTTATAGCATTTTTCAAACGAATTAGTGTAGTGTGTGACACTTGATGCAGTTTTCAGCGTAGATTTTCACTAATCACTTGTTTCAGTTTTTACTCTATTTGAAGCTCTAGTGTGAAAAGGAGTGTTTTTAGTGTTGTCCCAGTTGACTGACCTTTGAAAGTATTTTCCCTGCAATTTGTAGGCGCTGGCTAGGCATTGCAAAGCGCTTCAGTCGCTCAACTTGGGGTGGTGTGGACAAGTCACCGACAAAGGAATCTTAGCGTTTACACGTGGATGCTCAGACTTGAGAGTAATCGACTTATGTCGCTGCAATAGTATCACAGGTAGAGAATCAAAAACCCCTTTTTCATCATAACATAATTAGGGCCATTATTTTTTCTCTTACACTAAATAGTGAAATTAGGTTGCCTTTACAATTAGGTTGCCTTACCTTAAGAAAGTTACACTACAAGCCATCAAAGTCAACAAATACTTCTACAAACACTTCCATTTGTACACATGGAGGTTCATGAGTTCCAACTACACCAATATCTAATTCAAGAAGTAGTGCATTCTTATACAGGAACTGTAAATATTTATATATATAGCGTGGAATGTTGAGAAATTAGTGAGGGGCAACCTAATTTCACTATTTAGTGTAGTTTTGATTATTACTCGATTTTTTTTTGTAGGGGTATCTTTTCTAAGACCTCAGATGATGGTGGTTTCATGTCAAAGTGTGATTGCCATTATTTAATCTTCAGTCTAAATAACAAAATTTTTTTTAAACCCCTGTGGCGTTTATTCTTGCAGACCAAAGTGTAATCTACTTGGCAGAGAATTGCCATTACTTGTGCGCCTTGGGCCTGTCCACCTGCCCCAACCTCACCGACATCTCCATGTACGCCCTGATCGAGAGCAAGAAGTGCGTGTCCTCCCACCAGAAGTCCAAAGGCAAGCGCCAGCGCTTCTCCGTGAAGCACCTGGACCCTCCTCACCCCCMCCACCACCCCCTGTCGTCGTCGTCCGACTTCCGAGTGCCCCTGCGACACCACAAGATCCACACCACCAGCAGCTGCAGCAGCAGTGGCAGCACCTGCAGCGACGCCAGCAAGCTCCCCATCAAGCGCGAGGGCTTGGACACGCTCTTGGAGGAGAATCCCAACCAACATGGCTTGGTGTGTCTCAATGTCAGCCACTGCGACACCTTGTCCGCCAAGGCCGTGCAGGCGGTGTGCGACGCCTTTCCGGATCTGCACACTTGTGCAGAACAGCAGTCGCTCGTCACCAGTGGRTGCTTGAACCTGTCTTCRGTGAATTGTGTCTGTGCTGTTGAAGCGCGCAGGGATAAGTCCAAACGGGAGAGACGCATGCTGTTTGCTTTGTAAGAAAACCCTAAACCCTTTCTGAAACTCCCTCCCCCGTCACTCCCTTCAATACTCCCCTCCCTTATAACCTAGAAATTTTATTCACCAGTTGTAGAAAGGTCCATTCTGACTAGAATAGAGTCTCCATGTGGTGCCACTCACTTGACTTCCCTTACAACTCTCGCTCACACAAAAAGATGACCTCATGCTTTTGCTTTGAGCTCATCATGGGGATCCATACAAAGCTGGTATACAATGTTATGCTCATCTGGGTCCTGGAGAGTTTTTTCATTATAGACATGTCTCGATGAGCAGCTGAGAGTGTTTTCAAAGGGATATTTACGATCTCCTGAAGCGTTTTAGGGTTCGGAGCGTTTTAGGGTTCGGAGCGTTTTAGGGTTCGGAGCGTTTTAGGGTTCGGAGCGTTTTAGGGTTCGGAGCGTTTTAGGGTTTGGAGCGTTTAGGGTTTGGAGGGTTTAGGGTTTAAGGTTCATACTTGAGGCCTCTTCCTTTGAGGTACAGTATTGAGGTTGGAGTGAATCCTCTTCACTCCTCTCTCTTCAAGATCTGCCGACTTGCCTTCATCTCGGGAAGGGGAAAGGCGAGGGTTTTGTTAATATTAGACACTGTAGATTTATGTACCATTCATTTCCTTCAATTGGAAAAAATGAGAACTCTGCGTGATGAGAAACGATGGKTTTTTTTAATACCCTTGGTTCTCTTKAATTTAATTTAATTTAAGTCTGATTGGGCCACTACTTTTCAATTTGTTTTTGCAAAGTATCGCATAATACCGACCTTGTATTATGTTATGGTGAAAGCAGGATTGGTTTTGTCGAAAAATTGTAGATGAAATCCTCATGTTTCTCCCCCCCTAATAAATGAATTTTTTTGGATGTATTTAGTCTACTCTTTCTTATCAAAAGAAAATGTGTAATCCAGATGGACGAATATAGATAAAAAATTGCACATGTAATGGACGAATATAGATTAAAAAATTGCACAGGTAGGCTTCTTATTGTCAGGTACAATAATCTTACAAACTGCATAGATTTTTGCATAAATTTCATGTTGAATTTTTAAAGTCAATTTTAATGATTTTACATAATATTTTATACAAAAAAATTTAGATGCCTCAAAAAAGTATTTTGTAAGATCATTATACTAGAAAGAGGTATAATCTCCAATCATATTTTTTTGATAGGCTTACATTAAGAGTATATTCATTTAATCCCTAAAGGACCAAGCCTTTCCAACTGTGTTCTCACTATGAAAAAAGAGCATTGGCTTGTAGTTATTCCTAATGAGGCAAATTGTTTTTTTTTCAAAATCTAACCATATAGATGTTTAAAGACCTTGCTTATTAGTACGTACACCACTTTTGAGTGCAAAATTGCGTAGGAGTTGTGAGATTTCAACAAGAGAATTGTACATTTTTTATTTTTAGTATGTTGCCTTTTCGCACAATGCTTCAGAAATTTGCATATAAATGATTTTTGGGACTAGAGGTGACATGAACAACTACAAAGAGAGTTAACACACTAAAATGAACTTCTGAAAAACTTAATTTCACATGAAAAGCTATCAAACTCATTACACAATCCACCTTGCAATTGTTGAAGTACAATTTTTCTTAAGAAGTGGAAATTGCAAATAGCTCCAAATTAGCACTTGCATAATTAAATTTTTAATGGTGAAAATCATGAAAACACTTTATTCTTTTCATTGGGACCATTTTCAAAGCAAATGGATAAGTACAATTTCTTAGATTTCAAATCAAGTGAAATAGGCAAACTTTGCTAAAAGTCGGTATATGTTATGCCTCTTTAAATGCCCATGATGGACTTATCAATTAATACAAGGATTGGAATTGGTGGACAAGCCATGTAAGATAATTATGTTCACTAGAAGGGAGGCGTCCCTTTCTCAAGAATGCAAAAGGGATTGACCCTTGCTTCATTGGTAAACAATCTTATGTTAATGTTTAACAAATAGACAACAAAGTTTTGAATTAATTTATTAGGAGGTAGGCTTGATGTGTAGAGCATGAATTTTGAATTAGCAAAACTTTCCATATAAGACTAAACAAATTGGAATTTTTCACAAAAGTGTAGAGGTGTGGTATAAGGGAATCAAAATTGTTGGATGGCAAAATTTTCAGAGGAGGCAACTCTTTGATTTTCGAAAAACTATTTTGACAATGGACATTGACTTTTGGGTTGCTTTTAGTTTGATAAAGAGGCACATCTCCTTAAAATGAAGTAAAAAATTCCTTCCAAGCTCTACAAGTTTGTCTTTTTATGTTTGTGAATGGAATATTTATATTTGTATAAAGAAAATAGTATCTTACTAGCTACCAATATGTTAAGGGGGTTGCCATCTAAATTTTTTTAAAAGGTGTCATTTCATCACCTCAATGTCTCTATTGATTGAAAATTCTCTAAAATGTGATACAAAAATATTTAGAACGAATTTCACAAAATATTCTCTTTCTCTCACTAGATAACATTTCTACATAATCTTAAGATGATGTGTTTTTCTCTTTTTATGCTAGGGATATGTGTATACACTTTTAGATTAACAACAAAATTTCCATCCATATTTCCATGTTTCATCCATGCCAAWGGATGTAAATAGATCTATCATTCCAATAAAATTACTTTCTATCATTTCCAGAATGAAAACTACCCTACAAGAAAGTTTGCCATTTCAACCATCAATTTTTTTGGAACACTAAGCCTTGCATTGGCCTCATTGCTAGATGTTCTTTTAAAGAAGTGGCTTGTGGGCCCTCACTATGTTGGTGAATTTATGCACGGATCATTAGAGCCCATTTGGGGTCACGAGAAGACCCTGTAAGCTCTCCACGGGCAATACCACAGCCTTGGTTTTTCGCTCAGGGCATGCGGTCAGTATGGCTTGATATCGTGGGCAATGAGAAGATTGGTTGCTCTCGGTAAGGCTTTAGGGTACATTTGCCTCCGAAAGTGGGTTGCATGTAAGTGAATGTGTTGAGTGCTTCCGAAACTAGGTCGGCGTGTTTCTTGACCGTGCTGAATGCTTCTGAAAGAGGACAATAATGATGTTACTTTGTGAGTCTATGATTGACAACAGTACAAAGTACCTCTCTTTCGCTTGCCGTAAGGACAATACAAAAAATATTGATTTTTTGGACCACTCTTTCAACTCAAGTGTTTTGTTGTTTTAAAGAAAGTAGAAGCTACATGCAAAAAAAGGATATGATTGGCTTACCTGGATAAACCCCCTAAATTCACAATTTGCGGTCCACGTTGACATTATTAGTACTACCACAGGATGTATTGGAATTTTTAGTTGTGCAACATCCTTGCGTTCAAAGTGGGGGAAATTCAAAGTGCCCTCCCTTGATCCCAAATTGGCTCTAATGAGCTCTCTAGACAAGCTCAAATCATCTAATATTGTCTATAATCACATGGATACCATTCATACTCAATGCAGTGACCAAATAAAAGAAATAAAAATCTATATGTCAAAGTGATGAATTGCCCCTCGCCCCCTCCTAAGAAAAACAAAATCCTACCTCTAGACAAATTCACTACAATAGCTTTCAAAGCTATATCCAAGGCTTCCTCAGTTCCTCCCCTTTGATCCACTTTGATCCAGAGCCAACCATAAAAACAAACTTGGATCATGACCTTTTTTATCAAATTATTGATAAAAATAACAATGCAAATTTTTTATGGGAAATATTTGCCAAGATATTCTATTTTGTTCAGTGGACGGTATTGCTAAATTACTATCAAATCTTGGCATGGTATTGCTCTAATTTGGATGGATGTACATTCTTTGGGATGAATAAACAAATTTTCATCCACATATTGCAGGTTACATCCATTTCCATGGATGTAAATAGATAGGCCAGATTGCTTTCTGCACTGCCCAAAATAAATAAATAAAAAACACTACCTCTGACGTGGATGTCTTGATTGGACTGTTGACTTTTTGACCCCGCAACAACCGTTCTTCTCAAAACGCGACTTCTGCGGCAAACATGACGGCAGCAAATGGTCAGCTTCTCGCCTTCACCGAGCGGCTCGTTTGCTGTCGAAGATGAAGGCGAGTAGCTGTTCATGTGCTTGAAGTGCAAGTAGGGTATCGAAGATGCTCGCAAAAGCTTGGCCTTGGTGAGAGCTTCGCCGCGTTTCTAGCATGTAAATCCTTGTACAACAAAATACGGAATGCGAAACCGAGCTAGACACAAAATGCAAGAAAGGTACGTTCTCGAAATTTGCGAAGACCATCGTCGTGATGGTACACATCACAAGCTTGAAATCTCAACCCATTTACAGAAATACATCACAAATCTCGATTTCCTCGCAAATTTCTACGAGGCAGCTAATGTAACATACAAACGAGTCCATCGCTACTGCAGACAGACGCATCGTTTCTGTCGTAGCGGATTCGTAGCTAGCAACTCGGAACACGATCTCGACTTGGAGATCGCCTCTCTATACTACCGATCRATCGACCTCCTGATCGAGCGAGATCGTTTTGGAGTACAAATGCACAGACTAGGCAACATTTTACAGCAAGTTGTCTGATTATGATCGAAGAAAAGGGAGCTTCAAGCCTTGGTGAGAGCAGTGAAGAAGAGCTTCGACGCGTTTCCAGCTCCGTCGACTTCCAGCGTGTAATCCTTGTAGCGCAAAAACATCTCCGCGACGAACGCTCTGGACATCGTCACCACCAAGTCCTTCCCCGGGCACTGCTTGTTGTGCACGGTGGGCTTCGAAGTCTCTGGCCCGTTGGACCAGAAGACGTACTGGATCAGTTTCTCGCCTTCGGAGCCTAGGAAGCGTCGGGGGAGGAACTGATCTGGGTTTTCGAAGATCTTGGGGTCGTGCATCACGATTGGTTGGAATCCGTAGAGCATCTCGCCTTTCTTCACTTCGAACGAGTTTTCGTGATTCTCGATCACGAAGTCGGTTTTCGCTCGGGCGTATTGGTATGGCACGGGCGGCTTGAAGCGGAAGCCCTCGTACACGACCGATTTCAGCAAGGGCATATTCTCCAGGGCTTTGAGCGTGACGGTCCCGTCGCTGTCGGCCACGGCGGCTAGCACCTCCTCGTGAAGCTCGTGCATGAGGTCCTTCCCCGCGGCGYTGATGAAGGCGGTGAGCTCCGGGAAGAAGATGTTGAAGCCGCCGTAGGCGTTGAAGGACAAGAAGAAGACCAGGTTGGCTATGGCGTCGTTGCGTTCAATCCCGCTCGCCTCCGCGCGATCCAGCGCTTCCGTGGCGTACGTTTTCACGAACTTGTAAATCGCGTCGTATTTCCCCTTCACGAGAATGGAAGGAATCGGGAGCGTGTGAAACGCGAGCTCCTCCACCGGGTGCGGGAGGCCTGTTTGTCCAGCTATGGGCGCCAGCTGCGGCAACGCCCAGAGGCTCGCCCCGGGGCCGCCGCCATCGCGCCCCAAGCTTGCCGGCCCTGGCGCGGCCGGATCCTGGTGACAAATCGCGCGGGCCAAGAAATTGAAGGCGAATTGCTTAACCTCCCCCGAGACGTCGGCTTTCTTCCCATCCGCAACGTCCTTCTCCCACAACACCATGGACTCGCCAATCGACTTGTGAAACTCGGGTAAAAAGTGGCGCCCGTTCGTCGCAATAACGTCGAAGCACCATTGCTTGAGCTTCGTGTGCCGGTCCTCGCTAGGATCTAAGTATGAGAGGACACGGTAGCCGCTGGTGAAACTAAGATCCGGCATGTAAGTCCCCGTGAAGAGGTCCTTCTTCTCGCACTTCTCCACGTCGAAGAGAATCGGGAAGCTCTTCTGGTCCAGCACGCAGATGACGCGGGAGTCTTTGGCGATGGTTGGGCCTGGAGGCATGTTGACGCGGAACACCGTGCTCTTGTACTTCTCAATGCGGCTCTGGTAAAACTTCTCCTCGCCTTGGAACCAGAAATAGTCCAGACGATCCTTCACGGCGCCGTAATAGGGAACGCCATAGTCACCTGGAATCGCACGCAACGGCAGATTCGAAGGTGCCGTCCCTGTCAACGCGCCTCCTGCTGCTGCACCCGACGGCGCGGCCATGATCCCCCAAAATTTCACAAAAGAAATCCACGCTCCGCAAGCAACGCAAACCCAAATCCCCGAATTCGAAAATCCTCGCAATCCAAGCCCCCCAGCTAGCTACCCAACGCAGGAAAATTAAAAAATCCCGCAATTCGAATGCTTCCCGCAACAAATCAATCCTCTTCTCCCCAGTGCAAAAATCCCGCAATTCGAATTCCCCACCTGCAGCGCGCGCACACACACAGACACACACACACACACCGTCCGTCCCCGGCCAATGCAGCTGGTACCCTGATTCACAATGGCGCACTTCCGTGAATCAAACAAGCTCCCTGTGATGCAACTCTCACGCCAGATTTCCCGAGTCATATACGCGTTGGCTGTGTTTGATCGATCGATCGATCCCGACCCGGCGGCTCCACGCGCGAAGTCGATCGGAAATGGGCAATGGGACACGTTTTCCAGGTGCACACGCCACAGTACCCAATGTCCCGACAATTCAATCGCCTGGCATGTGCTTGCCACAGTCAGAGCAATATTCCGTAGCCTGTTGATGGCGTAAATGACGCCCGCGATGACCATACTTTAGGATTATCTCGTACAGGGAAAYCTATCCTGGCTATGCTTTGCCACACAGTCGGAGCGCTTCTTTTGTCTGTAGATAGCGAAAGAACTTCGTAGTTTCCTAGTACTATACGGTCTACCTAGAGCCACTTTCAGGCAAAGCTCACTACAGTACGTATATTCATGGTATAAGGTAAATCATCCCATTGCGGTCAGAATTGTAGTAGGCCCCATTGTGGTCATAATTGTAATGGTGGTGTACATTTGAGTTCTTAAGTGTACACCACCATTACAATTATGACCACAATGGGGCCTACTACAATTCTGACCGCAATGGGATGATTTACCTTATGTAAGTTAGGGCCTGTTCGCATGATGGGCAGGACATGACCTCCAACCGGTCCAGGGGGGGTTCACATGTGGTCATTGGCAACCCAATTACTGATATGGAGCTCCATAACATTCTTGATTGGCATGCAGTCCTCCCCCTCAGTTGGAGGTATAATGCCCTCCTAGATACATAGGGGAAAACAAGGTTATAATCCCTTCCCTGCAATTGGCTGGCCGGTTGGGAGAGAGTGGGCTGTCAGACTCATTGTCAGTCTAATTGGTTGCTAGGAGGCCAGATTTTGAGGAGCAAAAGGGACCCCCCCCCAATGAAGGTGAAGAATGTTATGTCTGGTCCTTTCCTGGCTCTTCCATCCTTGAATTTAGGATTTGGAAACCGGCTCTCCTTCCCATCAACCCGACTTACTATTTTCATAAAAAGTATTGTCCACTTGTCTTCTTGTCTCTCCTATCGTGGTAGATAAAAAATTCCAGTGTTTTCCCCAGGGGTTAGAAAAGGGGCAATGAGGGGGTCATTTCACCGTGGCCATGTAGTATAGCTAGGCCTGCAGTATTTTGTGTACCAACCTAGTTGAATTCTACATATAAAAATAAGATAGACTTTAGACGTAGCGTTTGTATCAACASCCCCTCACTTCCCAAAGAAAACTTGGTAGATTCTTTACCCCATAATGCACTACATCCACTTTTTGGTTGATGAATGACCAAGAATCTTTTGGTGTAGGACAGAAAATGCAATTGCTCATCCCCAAAATTTTATCTGGAATGGGCTACTTTCTTTGCTTGAATTAGATTTTAACCCGTAAAGGTTGTTGAGGCCGAAAAGTGGTCAATGGATGGCTTCATTGTTCACATAGTGTAGAAACAAAGAATGCACCTAGAATGCACCTATTGACAAGTCCAATAATCATAGCGACTACCTTTATGTGACTACTACCCCGTCTCGGTCATGGTTGGCTGTATCCTCTAAAGGTAAAATCTCAATAATACTTCCCTGAAATTTGGATGAAAGTTTGTAAGGATGAAAACGTGACTACCCATCTGGATGAGAACATGATGATGGTCATGACAACTGACTGAACGTCTAGCGGATTGCATCGATATTTTTCTGCATGGAGTTAAATTCGCCCTTCCGTATGTTGATGGCGTAATGACACAGTAGTGTACAATTACGGTATCGATACACAAGAGGAAACTACGATTGCAATTCACAGTATGGGCCATTGTATTATACTCCGTATTCTGTACAGTACAGACAGAATACGATTGCATTTTCCATATATACTGCAAATTGGAGCACGTGCTTGAGTGTCTCCGTCAGTGCTCCGCATGGACGTAATCATATCGTGTTGACACGACAGCTATCAATGATCCCACGCGCGGCTTGTATTGATAATTTGACTCTCCGGCAAGTGGAGGGGGGAGGAACCTGCGGAAGGGGCAGTCAAAGATCGGTAAGGTACTGTAGTGGTGTTACTTTAGAGCATCTCCACCGTGGGTACAGGATTCTTGCTCGGTAAGAGCCGCTTGCTTTGCTGCGGCCGGGCTTTTTTTTTAAGGTTCGGTTCACACTGACGTTCCATGCCAGTAGTACTGCTTGTCCATGGGTTAACCGAGAAGCAACAAATGACAAGGAATTCTCTTATGTTGGACAAAAGTGGGACTTCTAGGAAGGTAACGCAGCCTATGACAGGGAAAAATGAAAGGTAACCTTTTTACAGGCGGAATTATTCTAATGATGCACATTTTAAGAATTGGAATGTACATCATTAGAGCATCCCCACGGTGGGCTCTTCAAAGAGGGGCGCCAATACTCCATTTCGAGGGATTTGGTACCAACTGGGGGAGGGTACTCCAAGCTAGGCTTGCCAAGCACGCACCCCGAGAAGATCAATTGCCATCTCATGAGGGGCATCGCCTTGTTTGGGCTCGGTGGGGTTTAAGGTAGGGGGGATTGGGTTGCTTGGGTTTAAAGCCGAGTGAGGGACGCAGTCGAGCAAGGCAGCGTGACTGCCATGGAATGTGCGTCCCAAAAAAACAAAATAGACAATATAACAAGACGAGGCGCGCTAAAGCCACACTACTTGATAGTACATTCCGCAGTTTTTGGCGTGGCCGGTCACAAATTTTGCTTTGGCGCGCCTACCATGGGCTTTTTCTGTGACTCTGACATGCCAAGTCAGAATGCATGTGCCACTTGAAGTGCAGTCGTGGCGATGTTCTTAATAGTGGGTGAAACTACTTTGTCCGTCTTGGTGTGGAGATAAATTGTCATGTCATCATGGGATTTTTGTATGTCTAGTGCATGCCTTCATCCTAGGAATTGGACGTCAGGTGGAATTATATTTGTGAACGCTTCTTCGAAGTTGCATTATTGTTTCATGGAAGCACCTTCACAACTTCAATTATCTTGAACAAACCCGCATTAAATGTTTTTCAGCTACATTGGAGGGCCGTTCTAGGCTAGTTCCCCATGCTAGGAACCAGACACTGCTTGCTAGAATTAAAAAATACTAAAAAAATTATAAAGTTTTGAATTTTTTAAGAAATATTAAATTATTTATTTATTTATTATTATTATTATATGATGTGGCAGTCGCTTAGCCACATGAGCCAACTATTGTGGCCGAGTTCCCACTGTTCGAGAACTTAGAGGAACTCGCAACCCTATTGAATTTCATCTAATGTTTGTTTATTAAACAAAATTTGGAATCACCTCCAAACTTATCCACTACAACTATGACTTCATCTTCACTAGTGTGCCTTGTATAGTTGCTACAGCCAAAATAAAAATAAATGTTATTTTTTTATTTTTTTATTTATTATAAAACCTTTGAATCTCAATAACTTTCACACCAAAGGTTCAAATGCCATGAAATTGGCACAAAGAGAAAGCTCTATGCACAATATGGTGCAAGAGCCTTGTTTCGTGGCGTTTGGACTTGTGATGAAGTTTCAAAAATAAAAAGGTAAGTGAATACTATTTTCTGGTCCATTAAAAACTTTGAAATTCAATAACTTTCACACCAAAGTCTGAAAGCCACAAAATAAAGTCTATGCATCCTTCCTTGCCAAGAGCTTTCAAAGTGGTACTAGGAGAGTTGCCCGACACCTCATGATTTATTACATCTCGTTTTATAAAACAAAACAAACAACCTATCTTAAAAGTATTGATTTTTTGGTAGGAGAGGATGATGCCATGGCGCTACTTTAGTTGGTTGTCCGTTTTCGTGTAATTGCTTTAGCGGATGAAACTTGACCTTTGACCATTGAAAATGCTTCAAACCTTGTCTAGTGGTATTGAATGTCTTAGTATAAATTGAGCCTCAGTCCCATGAGTTAGAAACTTACTTTAATTTTTTTCAACAGAGGCCTCTCCAAAATTTGATGGCCATAGTTGAAGTTGCAAGGCCCTTCATGTTTGACTTGCACCACGAAAAGACCTCACGATTTGGAGTTCGATTTGTTGTTATTTTGGTGGAAATTGTTGGACATTTGGTGGAATAAAGAAGTTGTTTCCAATTAAGAGCATCCCTACAGTGCAGCAAGCCAAAAGGAACAAGCCGGTCTCACTTGGCATGTCTAGTGAGTGAGCCAAACCTTCCTTTATGGCAAGCACCCCATTGCAACTCTACCTCAAGACAGAGGAATCAAATCAACATGATTCCTAAGAACGCCACCTCATCCACACAAAGAATGGAGAAGCATTAAATGTCCCTAAAGTATCTCGAAATATGTGAAAAGGAAAAAATCAACTCATACCTAGCCACTGCCAAGACTTCCCATTTGGCTATATGCTTTCTACATTTGGCCGTGGCTGGCCAACTTTTGGGCTTTGCCATAAGTGCCATGGGAAAAGAAATAGGGCTGAGCCTGGCCGGTTTGAGCCGTTGGTAGAGTTGTCATAGGAATGCATTCAACTCTACACTTTGGCATCACCTCCGTGCCTCAATGCTCTCATTTTTGTCTCAACCCCTAAAGGAACATTGTCCCTTCAAGAGATAAATGGGATTTTAGGCAAGTACCTATGGGCTCAATTTTTGTCATGATTTGCTTAAACTTTTCATGAAGATACGGAAAYGATTAAATTTGCGAAAATATTATTATTTTTTCAATTGGTGCCCGGGAACAAAAGTTATGCCCATACAAGTTTCAAACAAAGGAGACCAGTCAGCAAACAAAAATTCAAAAGTTTGATTTTTGATTTAAATTTCTTTTTTTATAGATTATATACATGTCTACATGAAAAATCTTTGATTCATTTTTCTTGAATAAGTGGTGAAAAATTTATGGACTATCTATTTTTTGGAGCAATCTAGGCATCTTCATGAAAAAAATAAATTATAGGATTCAATTTTGAATGCGATTTTGAAAGTTTAATAAAAAAAATTCCACATTGCTAAGTTTTCAATCTTGCTAGAACAATCTTACCACTGGAATTAGTGCGTTGCAACTCTATGTCAAAGATATTAATAACTTAGACTTTCCTTCAATCTTATACCTACTTCTTCTAAGCAGTATGCTTAAGAATGAAAAACAAGTTTTTATTCCTTAAATTTGTGTTTTGAGATGTTCAATTCAATTTCCCACAATAAAAATTTAAACCTTAAAACTTTGTAGTGCAAAAAATTTAAGTTAAAAAGATTTAAAGTCAGATTAATCTAGTCTTGCAATGTGCAAAAGAAATCTTGTTTTTTTCACTTTAAATGCAAATATCTTGTAGTCTGTGTTGTCAAAAAATTTGAAGTTTATAGCACAAATTTTCATATTAGTTAGGTGTAAGATCCTACAGTTAGGTGTGCACAAAGAAACAATTTTCAAATTTTTGATTCTTTGTAATAGAAATGGTGATTTTGAGTGTTTTTGTACAAAAAAAAGTCCTTGGTCTTGTAGGGGTTAAAAACCGTTTTCAGTAACACGCTTTTGCATTTTCTAGCATGTTCTAATAGAGGCTCAGTTAAAAGGTGGGGCCTTACATGCAACAAGGACACTACAATTTTTCTATACTGCATTTATTTCTCCATCCACCTGTGGAGATGCTCTTATCATTTTGGAGAAGTAGCTAGTTGTTTTTTCAATATTAATGTGATACTTGGATGGAACTTGGTGATATCCATATCAATACTAGGTGATTCTTGGGTAAATTTTGGTTGTTGGTCTTAAAAAGTAATAGTAATATGGTTATTTTGACTGATAAAAAGTACAACAATTCTTTAAAAAAAAAAAAAAATTCATTTAGCTCTAGCCAATTGGCCAAAAATTGTGCATAAAATACACACTAAAGATGGGGTAATCGAGTTATAGTGCAAGGCAGAAACTGCCTCTTTTGAGCAGATTGTGTTAAACTGTGACTTTTTAGGAAGATCGCACATGACATACAGAAAGGTACACGTGTCATTTATCCATTGATTGTAAAGCTTTTATATAAATTTTTCAATTGAAACAAAAAACTTTAGGTACAATGTGACAAACTATCAAAAATTGGAAAAAATTCAAAATCTAATAGCTTTAGTATGCCAAATATAAAGAAAAAAAAAACTCAAAGAATTTATAGAGATGACCCTCGATAAGCGTCAACAAGTTCACTAGGAAAATTTGATAAGTTAGCCGATGTTCAAAAAAGCTTCAACACCAACATGTCTCCATAAAAGCACAAGTATGTGCTGCGTCTTAGTGCAAGTGCTCCAAGTAGATAGCATCAACCAAGATACACCAACAAACTAGTTCTTAGATGCGGACACTATTACCATATTCATCAATTCTTCAAATCTAAAGCCATACCCTCTTGAAGTTGATCACACCAAAAACATGGGCTGAAACATATTGGCATGTATCATATCAGTATTTTGCATCGACTATGCTCTATTACAAGCTCCATTGTTATACCATGACTACACATTTTCATAAACCCTAATTCTTGTGCCACCAAAAATGATAGAAGAGTAGACACACTACCATTGCAGAACTCAAATTTGTGCTTATTGAAAGCATCAAGTAACGAGCAGTATCCACATCTACAAGCTCAAGGCTTGATAGCTAAATAACATTTAAGACTAAACTTTAAAAGTTTCCCTTTAAAATCAGATGAAAACAACTAGAATCGTGGTAAAGAAACACAAGACAAGCGAACAAAAACATCTCAAATTTGAATAAAAAATGAACTTAAGCAATTACCTTGTGGGTTTGCAACTTGAATACCACTTGTGAATAGAAATTGCGCTCTACGCATCCCTAAGCAATCATCCCATGCGTTGCACAAATCATTGCAATGCACCTCGCAAAGAAATTAAACCTCCAACTTGCTATAGTTTTGCAAGCGCACTCACAAACTAAGTTTTGCGCAAATTTCACGTATAAGTCGAGTATACCCTAAATCTTAATTAGCCGACGGTCCCGACTGACCCTTATCAATGATCAATGGCTAAGTTTCTTTCCCTCTATGGCATAAGGTTGACTGCACTATAGAGTATCTTGGATTTTTATTCCAACATCGACAATGGGGGACAATGTTGGCATTTAAAAAAAAAGTCAAATCAACGAGATGTGGAGGGGTTTCATTTATTCAAATTCAAATCTGACGGTTGTTGTTTTTCTTGAGTGAAGGAGGCGATAGAGGTGGGGCTATTTGCCTCTTTTTGCTTTATTGTTTAGTGTATTGATAAAGCTTTTTTCTTTCTATTTTGAAGCAAATTGAAAAAAAAATTCAATTGCAAGAATAGATCAATATTGACCTCCATAAAGAAACTTAAAATTCTTAGATGAACTACTATGTGCAAAAAGTTCTCGAAAGGACTAAATAAATTCTAGAATTCCAAATGGAAATATGCAATAATTTGAAAAGGACAAAAATTGTTGGCAAGCAAGATTTTCAGAGGAGGCTCTTGAAAAGCGGAGGAAGGCAGGAAGCAAGATTTTGACACCAAGAAAAATAATTTTAATATTGTACTTGAAGTATTTGGTTGCATTTAGTTTGATAACAACTTCCAAAATGCAGCTTCCGTCTACTCATGTTAGAGTGGAAGCATCATAAAACTCCATGAAGGCAAGTTTTGACTTTGAAAAAATCAAAAATTCATTAAATTGGATTTAGCCAAAACATAGAAGATTGCAACTTCCTTGTAGACTAAATAAATTAAGATCAAATAATTATTCTAAATTATTCTAGGATCGGAATTGCTTTTGACTACTACCACAATCTTTTCACTTCTATGTGACTAGGGAGAAACTTTAAACTTAGCTTTGTCTTATCAAACTAAAACCAATTAAAAAGTTCAAGTCCAATGTTAACTCCTAAATGACCTAACTGCATTCTTTTGCAACATAACAATTTTAGGCAGCTCATTACAAAGGGAATGTTTATTTTTTTCTTTGAAATTTTCACACAACATGTGTTAGAGGAGTAGCTTTACGGCCCAACAATTCTCACAACTTTTAACTACATGGTTAAAAAGTTATTATATGATATGTTGTTTTCATTGCTCAACGGGCACACCAAGCAGCTCAAAAAATTCTTTGACAATCAATTTATTTTTTAATTTTAATTGATTTTCTAGATTTATATATATGTGGTAAAATTTGGATCACTCCATTTTGATTAAAAGAGTCAAAAGTTATGAGGAGTTGTAGTTTGCGGGTTGTTATGGAATCTTTACTCTAAAATAAACTTTGAAATCCTATATTTAAACTCTTATTTCAATTTTGGAAAATAAAATAAAATCAAACATTACAACCATTGGAATTGTCATTTTTCAATTCCATAACTAAATTATGAACAGTTTTATATTTTGAATCATTCTCTACTTCTTTCTACTTACTATTTTTTTCCTATATGTTGCACAATTTCAAAGGACCTGAAATTTCTTGAGCATGTAGCCAACTTGCCTTGAAAAATGAATGCAAAGAATTCTAACCATTTTGGACATTTTTCATGTACATTTGACCTTGTGAAGTGCAATCGCCTGGTTTTTTGCAGGGCTCCCAAAAGGATTTTTGTCAACTAAAATGCTAATATCTTGCAATCCACATAGTGAAAAGTTTTGAATTTTTTTCCACATCTTTTCAAACAAGCATACTACAAGGTCATGCGGTTACATGTGTCCAAAAATAATTTTTATAATAAAATTTGTACTTGAATGGCAATTTCGGAGATTTTTTGGTGAAAAAATAGTTGAAAATCTTTAGGGGTTAAAATTAGTTTCCCTTTTGAAGTCATAAAGGTGCCTCTACTATTCTACCAATCTTTGTAGGCCTCTCCATATGAAGGCTAACAATTTTAATTTCTCCTCTTTACAAATTTCTAGGAATTCTATTTATGTCTGTGTAGAATTCCAAAAAATCTTTTCATCTTTTTTACAATATTTGGACGTTCTTTGTACTTAAAAGTCTACCCTTATCTCCATAAATTAAAGCCTTCTATCTCCTACCCATTTTCTTTCATAAATTCATGTAGCTAATTTGAAGTCTTTTCCAAATTGAATTCATAAATTTTGGTCATTTTTTGGTAAATTTTGGTGAATAATACTTTCCTTGAAAATTTTAACCTATTCTTGCTGGAAATAATAGTGGCTACAAAACAATTTATATAGGGAGCAATGTTCAAGAAAAACTCGCAACTAGTCCAAAGTTAGCCAATGAAACTGGAAAAGAAAATGTAGTTATAATTTGGAATCATCTCCACATTTGGACCATTTGGTCACATTTAGAGGGTCAATGGCCAGATTTGGCTTTAGTAGTTGTGATTTGCTAAGACCTGTATAATTTCGAATTTTTTCCTTGATTTTGGAGTACTTGTCTAATGTCTAATGTCTAATTTGTTTTTTGTACCTTCTCCAAGTTCTTTTGGATGATCTTCCAATGAGATAATTTTCAAGTTCTAATTATTTACAGTTCAAAAGTTACCTATACAAGTATTGTGCCAATAAACCGTGTTGCATTACAGATGCTCTAAGTGAAGTGAACATGATAAAGTAGTATGCTCTTAAAGCAACCATTTAAGCCTACCTAACTCATCATTGACAGTCATAGATATTTCAAGGAATATGTCACCCATTCTTTGATAAGGGTCGCCTCTAGAGCATACTACTTTAGAGCATTGCCACGGCTACACGTCAACGAGCGGCGCCAAACAAGGAATATTTGTTTTTGGCTACCTTTTTCCAAGGAGACATTTTGCTTGTAGAGGCATGGCCCCATGGGGAAACTCGCCAAGTGGTCAAATATCCACTCCATGCTATTATTTTATTATATTGAGAAGAATCTATTCCACTTTTGAAAAGAAACTTTGATAAAGGTGAGGTCAAAAGACTTTCAAATTGCTTAGCTAGCATGGCCCAAGGATCACTATGAGCCATCTTCACTTTTTGAAGTGGCAGGTCATTATTTTTTGCTTGGTGTGCTTGCCGTGGGGCAATTTCTTGAACACGGCCCAACCACTACCCATGTCTGGGCCCCTTACCGAGCAACTGCACACCCGGACAAAAGGGATGGGACGGCCTCACTTGGCGTGTCCAATGAGTGAGCTGGGCCTTCCTTTTTGGCAAGCACCCCATTGCAACTCTACCTCAAGACACAGGAAGCAAATCAACATGGCCTCTTAGAGCGCCACCTCATCCGCATGAAGATCGGAGAAGTATTAAGTGTCCCTAAAGTACCTCAAAGTATGTGAAAAGGACAAAATCAACCCATACCAAGCCACAACCAAGACTCCCCATTTGGCCGTCTGCTATCTACATTTGGCCATGGCCGGACAACTTTTTGGCTTCGCCATATGTGCCGTGGGAGAAATAAATAGGATTGGGCCCGGCCAATCCCTGGTTTTGCGCCTTTGGCCGTGCGCAGTGGGGGTGGCAAGACATTAAATCCTCCATTCAAAGTGGGTCTAGCAGGGTAATTTTTGGATTCATCGGAGGTAAAAATAAAAAAAAAGCCCACTATTTTGATCCCTATCTAGGATATGTTCTTGAATCCTCCTACCTAATTTGGGGTCTTTGATTGCAAATATGAATTCAAAATTTGCAAAAAGAAATTTATGTGAAAAATAAAAAATTCCAGCGTTTTCACCTAGGGTAATTCCAGCCTTCTGGGCCCACTTCGAATGGAGGATTTAACGTCTTGCGTGGGGAGGCTCTTAGAGGGGTCAATAGGGGACGTACCCAGAACTACTGACCGTTCAGTCCGTGTCGGAAGATTCCTCAAAATGCTGACTGGTTAGCGCAATTATCGAGTGTTCAGTTATTCTCATACTTTTTTTAAATTATTTTTGAAAAATGGAAGAAAGATTTTTCTACTTTTACTTTTTACTTTTCCCTGACTGAGAAGAAGATTTCAAGCAGAGTCAGAAAAGGATTGACCTTATCTGGGTTGGAGTAGAAGGAAATTGCCTAGTCAGTTTCCGGCCAGTTGTTTAGAGTAATTAGAGCATTTGCACCCATACTCAAGAGAAGTGGTATGACATAGAGGCTCCACGTTAAGGTAGACTGCTCTTAAAGCGACCATTTAAGAGCTGATTGCGTTTACAGGGAAGCTGAAGTACTTGAAACAATTTTCAGTAAATTTTTGTAGGAAAGTAAAAGGAATTGGCATCTAATCCAGGTCGTTTTGTATTTTTCGAACCTTTGAGGAATTAGTTACAAATTTTTGAAGTTGAAATGCAATGGTCACTAAAAGCGAACACCTCCTTGAAATCTACACTGCTGGTACATTGAAGAAAACAAAATGTACCTCTGCATCATGATTGCTTTTAGAGCATGGGCACTTTAAGAGCAGTCTACCTTAGATTTGTTTTTGAGGTCTACAACACCCTTGTCCATGGTTGCTCACAATTTCAACTCTAAGGGCCTCCTGCCATGAACATTGGGCTAGTGGAAAAAGCACTAGAAGACAAGAAGTGAACACCGATTGTCTTGTTGGCC
Organism: Pleurozium schreberi; assembly: GCA_006891605.1. Taxonomy (NCBI): domain Eukaryota; kingdom Viridiplantae; phylum Streptophyta; class Bryopsida; order Hypnales; family Hylocomiaceae; genus Pleurozium; species Pleurozium schreberi. The sequence goes on along the minus strand of VACF01001478.1, from coordinate 77,980 downwards.
TTGGTGAGTGGAGAAGTCGGGTTTAAACTTCACCGATATTGGTGGACAAGCCCATTGGTGTAGATTGGTGTAGATTGGTAAACTTGAAGGGAATCACTACGTATAATATTTTTACTCAATCTCTCCCTTTCCACCCGGTCCACATAGCAGTACAATTTCTTACTTGACATTGTAGCTTCCCCAAGGAACTTTGCCCGCCCGACTCACATGGCAAGAGGCCCTAAGGGTTGCTTTATACTTAGAGACTGGGCCAATTTGTTGTGTCACAGCCTAAAATTCCCGTTTGTAATTAAACAAAAGGTTTATATTGGTTCCAACCCCTTTACACCTAGAAATTGAACCACTTTGTTGGAATGAATTATTTATTCAAAAAAGACATGATTTGACATGGCCCGAGCTTGCTAAATTGGTTGCACCAGAAATAGGAGGCCAATTCTTGGCCTTGGGGCCTTTGTCAAATTTGAATTGAAGAAATAATATTTTATAAAATATGTATTTTTTCAACAAATTAAACTCGTTGGATTTTATACAATCGGCCTCGAGGGGAATTTGGCCCAGCCTTGAGGTGTAAAGTAACCTTGGATATTTCAGCTCCTCTCTCTCATTTCTACTTGTATGTTTTTATTGAAACTACCCGGCTTCTTGTAAAGTATCATTCTCATAACTACACATGTTGGTAGGTTTCCAATAACTTTTGTTGGACAAATCCTTTGTACTTAAAATTTGAGAGGCATTTCATTAACATAGAGATGATCTCATACCAAAAATTTCATGGTAAATAGACAAATTTTCAACCTTTGGAACTGTGTCAAAGTTGGCAATAGTGAAATCATTCTCATAACTACACTTGTTGGTAGATTTGCAATAACTTTTGTTGGAAAAATCTTTTGAACTTGGAATTTGTCACATATTTTATTAACATAGACAAAATCTTGTCAAAAAAATTTCATGGTAAAAAACCAATTTTTCTACCCTTGAGAGGGTGTCAAAGTTGGGAGGAGTGAAATTTTTCTCACAACTACACATGTTGGTAGATTTTGAATATCTTTTTTTGTGTAAATCTTTTGGCCTTGAAATTTGGCACAAATGTTATTAACATGTAGATGATCTTGTGAAAACAATTTCATTGAAAAAAACAAAATTTTCAGCCCTCGGGAGGGTGTCAAAGTTGACAGTCTGAAATTGTATTCACTGCGGAGCCAAAAATTCGTAAGATTTCGATACCCGATTGTACTATGTTTGCTTGTCAATTGGAATAAAATAATTTTTAAAGTATATGCCATAATTTTAAAACATTTGTTTATTGGCTATATTTATAGAGACCTACCTAACAATTTTTATTTTGTGAGGGTCCAATTCTTACAAAGAACTGGGTTCTCACTACAAGAAGATGGTGCACTTCTTTCCTTCCAATGGGATAGAGCCATTAGAACGCATAGTGTGGCATGCGTTCCTGATCAAATTATTTTTCAGGACCCCACCTCAAAATAAATTAGGGAGGGGGTTCTGCAAAATAATTTGATCGGAAAAATTTTAAATCCCAACACCCCCCCTACTCTTGTATTTTTGAAACCGAAGTCCTTTGACGATCGATATGGGATAATCTGGATCCGTTTTCCGTATCTGTATTCCACATCCGTTTTTCGTATCCGTATTCTACATATGTATTCCATATAAATACGGTATCGTAATATTCATCAGGATCAACTGCAGGGAAGGAGGGTGCTTTAATTTTTTTTAACGATCAACGGCTACTAATTTTTATGGGGAGTGGGGGAGGCTAATTAATTGAGCAAGAACTGAGTGGTTCCTCTCTTTTCAGTGGATAGAGCCTTGTGGGATTACCAACATCTTTGCTACAAAAATGAAAAAAATATACAGTAAGAAAAAAAATCTTGAAAAACATTCATAAAAATTAGCATTTCACTAAATCTATTTTCTACAAAATATTTAATGTGACTAATGAAAGTAGAATTTGCTAGCACACCACAACATGGAGGGATTGATCACTAATGTAGGAGGTCCATAAACAACCATCTAAGCACTGAAACTAAATTTTAAGGAGGTATAACATCTTGAAATATTTTTCAGTAAATTTTTGTTGAAAAACAAGAGGAAATGACATGTGGCTCAAGTTGTTTMATAWTTTTTGGAGCTCTCTGGAATTAGTTATGAAATTTTGAAGTTGAAAATGCCGTAGGGCTCTAAAAGCGACCACCTCCTAGAATGTACACAGTTTGTACATTTTTGTACATTGAAGAAATCAAAATGCACCTCTGTTTCATGTTTGGTTCAAAATGCCTCCTACCTTAGTATTCACATATATATGCAGTTGAATACTAGAGCCTCAACCCTTTGCTTTGTCATTTTTCTGAAAACCACGTGGACACGCCCTATGACTATAGATACAAAAATAATTTGTGATAACAAAAATTTTATAATGACATGGTAAATTTGTTTTTTATTGTGATGTTGTAAACTATAAAATAATACTATGATGAAATTTTCAGATTTTTTCAGCATATTTTGGATTTGATATGAATTTTCTTCACTTTTTCCTTTAAAAAATTCACACTAATTTGAAATTTGTGTCTCATAAAATTGTCTCATAAAAGACATGAGATTTATTATCAGTGAAAAATGAAATAATTTAAAAAAAATTAATATGTAGTTGCAAAATAGAAAACAAACAAGGTAAAGGTTTGTGGGGATATGAATCTATGGTCATAGGTCAATCTTTTCAAGGTTAACCCCTTAAGGACCAAGGCACATTTCGGGCATAAATTGTCAAAAATTGTCACTTTCTAGGGCAGCAAGAAAAAAATGAAAATAAAAACATTTTTTTTCAAAATTCAACCCTACAAATTTGTACTAGACTTCTCAGGGAATGTTTGGAAAAATTTTCATAAACTTTTACTGCAGAGATTGAAAGATTACAATGTCTGAAGTTAGGTGTAAAAGTTGTTTTTTCCAACCCTGCTTGACATGGCTCGAAAACTTTTAGACTCCTTTTAGAATGATTTTTTTACACTACACGTGGTTGTTTTTTTGGACATTTGCATCTTGCATCATGTAAGCTACCTACCCACCAAATTTCAAAATCATAAGAAGAGTTCTGCACATGTTGCCGGAACTAAACCGCAAAATTCAGGGTAGCATAACATTTGATTTAGGCACATGATCCCAAAAAAATTATATTTTCAAGAAAGAGGTACATAATTATATATATATATAGTGTCCAAATTTCATCAACATCCAATCAAAAAAGACTTCATAGGAACCTACCCAAAATTTCTTGCATACGTTGAACGGACACTTGGTCCTTGACGGTTTAAATGTTGGATTAGAGCACAAATGCTCTTGAGGCTTAGCTTTGGCATTCAAAGAAGGTGGCCCTGTTACCAAGGTGGTATGACAAAAATTAATAAATTCATGCATTACTAGGTATATTTTTCATTTTTCCATGTTCCTCTAGAGACATTCATCATATATGTTTTAGTCCATTGCATCCTTATTGGGTTGAATAATTGGTATTTAGGGCAAACTTCCCTGATGTGACAAAATTTGAAAAATAATTATGTTTTTCAAAGTTAGAATTGCCTTCACTAATTTTTGTAATACTTTCATTTCCATGTGAGTACGGAGAAACTACATTCAGCATTTTTGTCAAAGTAAAGAGCAACTCAAAAGTTCAAACTCGATTCTAAAAACAAGTGTTTGGAACTCCTAAATTTGTCCCCCCCTCCATGCTTTGCACAAGCTCTCTCTAAATTTTTTGCCAATTAACAATTTGAATTCTTCACTTACAAATGTTCCACAAATCTAAATAAATTTCACAAATTCCTTTTGTCTTTTCTAGAAAGTTTGTCTCATTTTGTACATAGAAGTTCGCCCTTATTATTGATTGACTAATTGGGCAAAAGTTTGTTGGACGTGCTCTGATTGCAATTCCAATTGGTCGTTACTTTTTTCAAAAACAACAAGTAACAAATTGCAATTGGGTCTACAAGCTTTTGAAAGTCACCTGAATATTAAAGTTGTCTAGAGTATTTCATCCAATTCTTTTTAAGGTGTTTGAGTATATTTTCAATGAATAGTATTATAAATTCCCTCATTATTGTATTATATATTAACATCTGTGAAGAAGTAGATACTTAATGCACAAAAAAACTTTGTAGCGTATTTTGGCTATATCTTGCTATTTACTCTTGATATGAATTTTAGCCATAAAAATGGTCTTCTTTGAATGTGAATTCAACTAATGGAATGACTCTTATCAAGTGTAGTTTTGTCTCCAATTGGCATTATTTTCTAATAAATTTGTACATGGTTTCAAAACATTTTTAGCAATATAATTTTGGGCCTATAACCATGGTTTGTTGATTTTCTAATTTTAGAGTGACATGGTAACTTTGGATTATACCATGATGTTATATACCATAACAAAGTGAAAATTTCAGATTTTTCAAGCATATTCTACATTTGATATGAATTCTCTTTATTTTTTTCAAAGAAATTTATAGTAATTTCAAATTTTACCCCAAAAAAAATGAAAATTTTACCACTTGTAGTAGACATATGACTTCATCTCTGGAAAATAAACATAAAGTTCTCCATTCATATCTAAAGTAACTACACCTAAAATCACACAAATAAGTCCTATGGCTAAGCCAATAATTATGCTCTTGAAAACAAACAACAATTTTGCACAATCACTGGTGAAGGACTAGGAATGAAAATGCAAGTGGTTCCATACTTTTGGAAACGTTGGGAATTAGTTACAAAATTTTCAAGGATGCAAGCTTGTTGAGACAAGTGTTGAGGAGGTTGAAAGTTTCATGTAGGTGGTGCCAAATCCACTTAATGCATATTTAAAAAATGACACTAGTAGTATCAAAAGATATAATAGAGAAAAAGTTAAAACAAAAAAGGGCATCCAAAATCCACCACTTGTAAGATCTCCACCGCCATAGCATAGCACTATTAACAAAATGGTCTTCACATAGTGCTCACCATTTTAAATACCTTGTTCAATTTTCCCTCTAAAATAAGGTAAATTACTCGATAGTAGGCAAATTACCCTATGTAGACAACTCGAAAACCACCCAATATTGTCTTGCATCAAACCATGGCAGACTTTCTTTAATAAATGAGATTAGGACTTCATGAAGTTGGTTAGTGGACAAAATCAATGCCTTGGATGATGGTGATGGAGTTGTTAGTTATTGCTTTAGGAATTTTCACCTTTATATGGTGGAAACACTCCAAAATGTCAATATAAGTAATTCAACATAGTTGGAGGCAATTATTTCTAAAAATAATATTTTTGTAGTATGAACAAGTGAAAATCATGAACTAAAAAGAATAAGAGTTTTAGGATGTGGAATGAAATTTGCAAAATTCAATAGTCAACACATCAAAGTAAAATATGTGTCCAAATGTATTGTACAAATTTCATGTGAATCCAAGTTGATCTAAATGTTTGGAAGCAATTCAAATTTCAAAATCCAAACATTTTTGGAATACAATCAAATTTGTTGGCTTATATTTTCTTCAAACAGTGTCCATTTCCAATAATGTTTTTAAGAAAAGTTGCGCATAGTAGTCTAGTTTTTGTGTTTAAAAGTTCATATCAATCCAAGAAGTTAAGAGTGACTAAGAAGCATTTTAGTAGAGTGAGGTTCAACTATAGATGTGTCAATTTTGCAACTTTYATATTTTTATTTTTGATATTTCAAAACAGTTATGCAGACACAATGATTCAATTGAATGATATCTTCTTTCATTAATGTATTAGTATGCTGATTTTGAATCACTTTATCGTTTAGAGTTTATTCATTTGAGTAGGTTTAGAAATCAAATTTCACCTCCAAATATGTTTCTAGAATGATTGCATAATGTTTTTTTCAACATTAAAACATTATAATCTTGCAATCTATGCGGCCAAATGACTCCAATTTTGATTGATGTCATCTACAACATGCACAATAGAGAGGTTGAAAGTTCCATACCTTAGTGATATTTAGACTTATAACACTTTGAGAGCAATGATGTTTTTAAACCCAAGCGGCCCTAGACCTTGAGAAATTGATCAAGAGTTCATCCATCTTTGAAAGTGGCATTAGAAATGAAGTGAAATATATCAATAGATGAGATTTTGGGATTGTAGAGGGTTGCGAGTTCACGAATTGTGTAGAATGTAGGAACTGTGCCACGACAATGTTGTAACGTGGCCAAAGTTCGGCCACATTATTTTCTTTTTTAAAACCAAAAGGTATTGTTTTATTTGAGAAACAATTTTATTTAGTTTAAATTAAATTAAATTTAGTATTTATAATCTTGGCARTAGCTAGCTACTTCCTTACTACATCGAGACAACAAGGGGACAAGTTTGAAACGGCCCTCTTCTTACCTCAAAAAATATCTAATGTCCAATTAGATTAATTGCAATCTCACATAATCAAGTATATTTCAATATCAAAACCACTTCCACTTAGGTATTGTTTTTTTTTTCTAATTCAAAAAGAAAATTGATTAGGGAACTTTAAACTCTAAAATAATCTTTTTTAATACTTTGACTTTTAATGAGTTTATTTGGCTTTTCAAAGTAGATAATGCTACACTCTGTCAAAAATGCATGATTTCCACGGCCACCAATTTGTCTTGTTAAATAGAGAGGTTGGCTTCTAAAGGTTCATGAACTCAAATGAACTAGTTTGTCATTTAAAAATGTACGCTTTAGAAAGTCTAGATCTATAGCATGGCAAGAAATAATGTTATTCCTAAAACTTTTGAAATTAAAAAACGTGCAATTTAACTTTTGATAGTCGAGGCGAATGTTTTGCGTCATAGAGAATCAATTTGTCTAGGACAAAAATGCTAGATGGATGATTTTGATGGTTACCAATCCATCCTTTAAGGGTTAAGTGTTAACCCTTGGAAGGACAACGGTTAACCCCTTTAGGTTCAAGCATCCAAAAAATGAATGCGTCTTGTTCAACCTCAATTGCAATTTCAAAATAACTATTTTTGAAATTTGATTTAGACTAAGAAAGCAAAGCTTGAACGTTTTGTTTCTACTCCATTTTAAAATTTTCAAGAACATCAAAAATTGAAAGAGTTGTTCCAATTGAAAGCTCCATATATCAAAATCCAAATAACACAATATGATGTGTTTTTCATTCATATTTTCTTTACTTTTAAATTATGAAATTGTGTTTCTCATTCTACCATTCATTTATATTAAAAATTACAGATTATTCTAAAATGTGTTGTAATTTACATAATTTTATTTCCACCTTTAGCCTTCAAAATTCACAATAATTTAATTTTTCCGTCAAAGCTATTGAAAACATATAATATAAATAGTAAATGCATTGTTTCAATAGGAAAAAATGTAAAAATATATACATCAATTAAATAAAAGGATAAATTTGGTTTACTAGTTGAATTTGACTTCAAGGTCTTTGTTGTGGTTGTTCTAAAAATTTTTCACACTAATCTCCATTTCTATTTGTACCTCTTAAAAAAATTTCAATAAAATTGAGTTGTTTTAGGTATTTTTTCTCATTTATGTTCGATTTTTGAAAGAAAAAAAATGTAACAATTACAATTTTTACAAAATAAATTGAACTTTCTCACATGATATAGAATTTAGAGTTTCAAATAACAATAACACAAGATTGTAGTTTGAACACAATTTCAAAGGCTGCATTTAACTTAGACATGATATTCAACCATTTCACAATGGATCACATCCTTTAGGGGTTAACACTCTATATCTATCAATCTCCTTCGAAGCATTTTATCTATCAATCTCCTTCGAAGCATTTAACTTAGACATGATATTCAACCATTTCACAATGGATCACACATCCTTTAGGGGTTGACACTCTATATCCATCAGTTTCCTTCAACATGATATTCAACCATTTCACAATGGATCACATCCTTTAGTTAACATTCTATATCCATCAATCTTCTTCAGAGGTAAGAATGATGTAACGAATATTCTTTCATAGAAGTAACACTCTATATCCATCAATCTCCTTCAGAGGTAAGAATGGTCTAACGAATATTCTTTCATAGAAGTATAGTCTCTTGAGCCAATGGGAAAGCCGATGGAGAGCCATTGTTTCAAAAATGTAAAAAATGTATTCTTTGTTCTCATTCTGTAGTCCAAAAAGGGGTCACACTTTCTTCACCCTGAACTATTCACCCTGAACTATTCTCCATTGACTCTTGTTTACTCTCAGTACACCAATAATAATATTTAGTGTTGGCAATACTAATAACCAAGCAAAACACTAAATGTCAACTATTGGATAGTGTTGGCATCACTAAACTCGTACTACCAAAGATGAAAAGTTGCAATTCTGTCCAACACGGTTTGATTCTCTGTCACGCCATGGCGTTCAAGGGTTAAACCTACCTGGCTTCATGAAATTGACGTAAWTAATGTTCCATTTGCAGAAACATATATACCAAAATATGCAAATATTCAAATAAATAAATCAGCGGTAATATAAATTGATGTCACCGATGAAAATCTTTGAATTAATTATTAATAGTTTGGAGCAAGTCACACGAATTGAGGCCAAAGCCCCATGTCACACCAAAGCAACCTCAGGCGTAGCTGTTTATAAGCACAAAGTGGCAGACATYGAATTCTGTCTATTCCTCATCCTCACCATTGATGGCGTTGAGACGTTTAACCAAAGCCGCCTGGCGCTCATCATAGGTCAACTTCTGAGTCTTCCATCTGTTCATGACAAGTCATGCCAGCAGCTCAGTAAAATTAACAACTTCTGTAGCAGCAGAAATTACATGCATGGTGACAGTGAAAATAACATTCATCATGCGGATCAGTGYAGCAGGAGGAAAAAACTCACGTTCTCTTCTTGGCAGGAGCCTTCTTCTCTGTCTTCTGTTGGGCAGGGTCCGCACGAATAGCAGCATGAACCTTCGTGTACATATCTGCAAGATCATCAGCCTCCACACCTTCCTTGATGAAGCCACTGAAGTGAGATTGGAATTTCTCAGGTTCATCGTCCTTTAACAGCTGCAAATCAACCACAAGGACAAGTTAGCGCTCTCAAACAGTAGTGCAAAAGGTAAGGACGAGCAGATGTACCTTAACAGCACAGTAAATTGGATACAGGAGTCTGAAGATTTAAAAACTGCCCATGATGGACATTAAGGATCTCAAATCAAACTGATTCTAAACAGGTCAAAATCCCAGCAGCCAAGTTCATTATGCACGGGTTTACCCTCATGTAGTCTGCAATGTGACCACCCAAAATATACTTGCGGTGGGTCTCGGCATTCAAGGACTTGTCTTCCTTACTGAATCCGGGAAAACGCTTCTCACTATGGGGGATATCCAATCCTCCATCCAAAGCACCCTAAACCACAAAATATATCGAGTTGGTGAGTTGTCTATCCGATGAGCCAAAAACTCCAATTTCTATGCAACTTGTCAGAAACTCGGAATTATGATCAATAGAATTCCGATTATATCACAGCCAAAAACGAAGTAAAAGTTTCATACAAGCGTAAGAGTTTCCCGTAAAATAAGCAAACGACCACCTAAGGCAACGCACAAGAGATGAGCTCCGGAGTAGGAGAGAGTCGTCATACCTTCAGAGCACCAAAAACCCTGTTGCCAGTGGTGGTCCTCACCAAACCCACATCCAAAAGTGCCCTGAATGGTCTCTTTCCTTCACCTTCTTCTACGTTGTAGTCCTCTCCAGTAGCCTGCACATGATCGACTTTCACTATTTTATAAATATGTAAAAACTAAAAAGTAACATTTTGAAAGGATAGTGCAAAAAATATTTGAGTTAGTCAACACACTACAATGCGGTGTCACTAAGACGCTCTTCAGAAAATTATTGGCTCGGCATTGACCTACCGTTTCGTTGCCAACATACTCCTGGTCCAATTCGAAGTTCTTCAAGTGGCGGCGAGCCAAAAGAAGACCCGTGCAATAGGCTGTGCAGAACAAAGCAGACATCAACATCAAGTAATAAATGTATGAACAATAAGAAAATCCACAGATCAATAACTARGAATAWAGCACGTGTACATACCAGCRGCATAGTTGGTAAGACCACCCTTCAGCCCATAACGAGGGAGCTCATGGGCGTACGCAGAGGTGAGAACAATATCACCGGCGAGWGTGGCATAAGAAATTTGCGCAACAATATCCTTGTTGGTCTGAGCAGTAACATTTCAAGAAATATCAGTAAAACAATCCCTAATTGTTTCGTAACCTAACCCTAATAGTTCAAAAACATGACCATCAATCTTTACCGTACATAAAATGGACCTCAAACACTCTCTTACCCTAAACAGAGAAACCCTAACATCATTCTAAACGCAGTTCTTCACCAGTACCCTACATTTGGTAGCTAAGCATGTAGTCGTAAAATAAACGAATTTACTCATAAAAAATCTCTTTCAAAGGACGGAGTTTTGGTTCTTACAAATCGCACGACRAAACGGTACTTCGGCGTGTTGTATTTGTTCTTATCCTGGGTGGTCAAGCGGATCCTCGCCCGGTAGTCAGTCTTTCCGGCTACAAAAAGGAAACCACAAATTCTTTCTCAAAACCCAAACCCTAATCTTGAATTCCCGCAAAAAAATAATCACCGTTAGCCAGTAGAGAACTAAAATTGAGCGGAAACCGAACCAAACCAAACCGAACCAAATGCGAACGGCTCACCTCTCCTGCGTTTGTACTTGACCTGGAATCTCTTGAAGTAAGCCTTCGTCTTGTTAGGTTTGATGAAAGCCTGAAAAAAATAGCACAAMGAGAGTTACATTAGGAATTAGAGAATTTTCCAGTGCCTTGAGGGTTCAATTGGTGGGTGAAGTGAGAGAAGCGCGACTAACCATTGCGGACAGCAGAGGAAGGCGAGCACCGAGAGGGGAGGCGCCTGAAAGAGAGAGACAATTGAGGYTTGAGGAAACCCTTACACTCAAGTTTGCGGCGTTTCTGGGCCGTCCGATTATCAAAACCCTAAGATCTGTTCGCGAAGGCGTTCCTTGCGTTCCCATCAGTTCGGATGAAAATTCTTGGAGGAATGAACGAACGTTGACAACTGAACTGCGATCCATCCAATAACTTATATCGAGAGTTTCAAGGGGAGGAAGTCCTGCATGGAGAACTGCGGGTTAAGGTAAAACAGCCCATTGTGGTCAGAATTTGGAGTCTGCCTTCATGCCATTGCAGACATTTTTCAAATTTTTCAAATTTTTTCCCCATGTATAGTAAGTGTGAGAAATAGTGAGAGCAATTGAAATTATATTTTTCAGACAAAGTATGAATTTGTTATGAATTTTTGAAGTGATCTGCCCAAAAGAGTCAGTAGGCTACCTGATAACCAGCAAAAATTGTATCCAATATGCTCATCTTAATCACCTAAAGCAAACACATTAATTTTTAATGAGGAAGGCCCTGAAAAAACACTTTTTGCAATGATTTACACTCAAAAAGTAGGGTGCTCCTAATGAGGTCACTAATCACTCCATGGGGGCCAAGTTAGACATTGATTATGGCTTGGAAAACCATCATGGGGTCATTAGGTGTCCACTATGGGTCATCTAACCGCAATGGGATGTTCTACCTTAGTTCATTGTAAGTGGGTGCCTTTGGAAAAATAACCAATCGGAATTTGAAAAATGGAGGATCCAAAATCAAACAAAAAATTGGTAGGATTGACAACATGTGTGCTAAAATAAAAGGTGGATATGTAGTCGCCACTTTTGTGAAATAGTCAAATTTTAGCTGCTTGCCATTTTGAATTCAAGGCTAATATCCACATTGCTAAGGGCAAGTATGTTCTTGGATAAGGTGGGGATTGCTTTAGGGTTGGTTGTCAAGGGCTTGAAGTGCTTGGATAAGGCAGGTGGGAGAGGAGGATATTGTTTAGAGTTTTTTTGTGGTGACTAGCCCTACCTCTGCTACCAACGAGTGTAGTGAAATTTGGAGTTTAGTTTCAAAATTGGCACTGCTTGGAAAGAGGAAGATTGTAGCCTTTGCGAATTTGAAGTTAAAGGAAAGTGGGTCATGAGAAATTTTGATATTTGAAGAAAGTAACCAAGAGATTTTGATAAAGAAAGGATGCAACCGCATGCTCTTGAGAAAGACACGAATTTCTTATTGAAAATCTCCTAAAAAGGTCATTACTTAAAATCTTATCTCTAGGACTATATTTAAAACACCCCTTTCTCTTGTAGTGTGACTTGAAGTAGATTTGATTCTTATTGTTTATATTCACATTTGTGTTTGTCTTGTGTTATTTTGTAGATGGAAATGGCTATGGAAAACCGAAACTTGAGAAAAGGAAACTACAAAGAGCATGAAGTGAAAATGATAAAAGTACAAGACCATTGATGAAAGTACAAACACCATGTTTTGTAATAACATTTGTGTGAGTAAAGCTTGTTGCATGCCTTGAGGCACTTTAAATCAACCATAATTTCTCCAAGTAACAACCTTTGAACAATGATAAGTTTAGTTTTGAATGTGAAACTATTCATTATTGAATTTTGTGGAAATCAATATGAAAATTTGTAAAATAATTTTAGTCATGTAGTGTAATCATGCACATGACTCATTCAATAAGCAATTAAAACTAACTGGTAGAAATGTATCAATATACACCAATGGCATTGCCTCCACTGCAATCATAAATCCAAATTTCCTAAACGTTGAAGAAAAGCTACATGTGAGGAAGTTTGACTCATAGCTACCTCCTTCAAAAAGTGATATTCTTAAAATAATAGAATTCATCTAACTTTCCTTGAATCCTAATTTTTTTCCTAATAGTTTTGTTCATTCCTTACTTGGTCCATTGATTAGCAAAGGAACTAAATTTTTTTTTATATTAGCTGTTATTGAGACCAAGAAAGCTTATATTGAACATCATAGGTTATGTCTTATATTAGAGGTTAATCATGTCTTATGATGTCATTTTTTATTGTCTTCAGCTTAAAATAAAATTTTATTTTCTAAATTGGATCTTTAGATTTGATTTTTATTATTATATTCATATATTGGAGGCATGATCTAATTGCTTGAATTATATGCCATCTTTATTTATGAATAGGTTTGACTTATACAAAACTTAAACATTTTAAGTTTGTTGTTTTTATGACTATTAAATCTCATTTTATGAAAATGTKTAGGATTAAATTAATCCATTTCAAGTAATTTTAGATTCTTCTTTGTTTCATTCATCTTGTCTTATTCTTTAGCTATATTATCTAATATAATTAGTCAAGACTATGTATTGTCTATCCTTCTTTTCTTTTATTCATGCATTTTGGTAATTCTTTGTTGTCTCTCTATCAGACTATTGAGTGAACTCTTGAATTTTGAAGGCTCTCAAAGGGTTTTTTCATGCATGCGCATAGTAATGAGTTTTGGTGAATGGCTTATGTAGTATTGAAAGATGAGTGCTTTGTTTGTAAGTATTGTCATGGAAGTTCTAGAGACAACAAGAGAAGTGTTAAGTGTAGTACATTTTTTGAGATCACACACAAAAAACGGTGTCAAAGTCAAGGAATTGGGAGCTAAGAGAGTTTTTTCAATTTAGTTTTGGCATTCATCATTATGGTATGTTGAGGTCAGATTGAAATTTTACTAGAGTGAATGCATGAAAGACTAGTACTATTTTGCGTCACACTTTGATTGACGGAGTTATTATCTACTATAACTTTTAAAGTATGAATCCAATTAATTTGAAATTTTTATTGGAGACGTCTTTCTTGATAGCAATCAGATTCCTTATTTTTCAAAAATTTTCAAAAATCATTTTATATTTAAATTTAAATTTAGCTAATTTGACACACTTTGCAGTTTAGGGGTTTTTAGTACTGGGGAGAACCCAAAATTAATGATATAGAGCTGAAATTTCTGTGGTCTATTCCCACACTAGGAATGCATGCATCTACCAGAGGGAATTTAAAAAAACATTGTTTTATTTCCTCTACATGCGTGCAAACAGGGCTCCCTTGCGCGCGTACTTTTGAACATTCAAGATGATTTTAAGATCATTCTTTTGGTGAAATCTCTTCATCATATAGTTCAAATTGCCAATTTTTAGTTTCTTCAAAAAATCTTTACCCTATTTATTACAAATTAAAACATCAAAACACCTGTTTTCATGAAATTTTGCACTTTTCTAGTTCTCCTACTTAGAGAATTTTCCTACACTTTTCCTTCACAGGGTACCTTCTTCTTATGGGTATATACATTAAATATATTTTTCACATTTTTTTAAAAATGTTTTTCTAATTTTACAGTACTCCCGGAAAAAACATGAGTACTATGCCAAACGCTACCAAAAACGCATTGTGTTTCATGCAATCACCCACTAAACGACTCTTTTTGGAAGGAATAATTAAGGTGTTTCTCTAGAATCTTTTGGAAACTCATCTGGTCCTTTCTTGTCTGCTTTTTGGTTTGTTTGATACTACTTTTGAGACTTCTGTAAAAATTTAAGAGCTTCATAGACTTTTTGGGTGAATCTTTTGAACTTGAAATTTGGCACACACCTCAATAACATAGAGATGATTTCATGACAAAAATTTCATGGCAAAAAAAAAAAATTCAGTCCTTAAGAAGGGAGTCAAAGTTGGCAGCAATGAAAATTTTCTTACAACTACACATGTTGGTAGATTTCAAATATCTTTTTTTGTGTAAATCTTTTGGCCTTGAAATTTGGCATAAATGTTATTAACATAAAGATGATCTTGTTTAAAAAAAATTCATTGACAAAAACAAATTGGTAGTCTTTGGGAAGGTGTCAAAGTTGGCAGCACTGAAATTTCTTTCACTGCGAATGCAAAAATTTCACTGCGAATGCAAAAAGGCCATTTTGATTGGTTCCCTACTGTACAATCTTGAAAGAAATACTGTATGTTTACAATCTGTAAAAAAATACCATTAGAGCATGATTTTTCTTCATGGGAGCTTCCCAAGTATAAAATTTTGAAATTGGTTCTTCTGCAGCACGCCATATAAGTATCTTCGGATTTGGTGCTATCAATCTGTACAAGGACTTCCACACCGTAAGTCAGTCAAAATGTCATGCACAAATCAACATACTTATCATCAAAATAATAGAACCACTTATAACCGACCAAATAAGGAATTTGGATGAATGTGAAGCAATTCAATGCAAGGTAAATGTTTTTAGAGGTGTGTTGATAAAAATGATGGGGATTGGAAAAACTTTGGTAATTTTATTGCATGAATTGAAATTACTATGAATTTTGAAAGGCAAAAAGTGTTCCGGACCCATAGCCATTCTTTGGACTCTTCCAATTCCCATCATTCAAAATACTACCTTTCCACTCACTGCTTCCTACTTTCTTTTGCACTACTTTCAGACACGTATCATGAACTTTTAGTCCCAACCTTGAAAAGAAAAAAGAAAAAACATTCTAGCCTTGGTTGGAAATAAGTCAATCTATGGTTGGCGATGGGACATTGGTCGGAAATGGGTGGTTCTTTGAAAATTCATAACTAATTCAGAAATGCTCCAAAAAATATGAAACGACTTGTGGAAGATTCCGCATGAATTTGTCTCCAAGTTCGAAATACAGGAAAATGTTTTTGAGCATTTGAAACTCATCGAAAAGGCCAACCAGCCCTTAAAGGGCCGCTTTATGAGCACCTTACCTTAGACACAAGAAGATACAACTTGAAGGTTTCAGTTTGCACCAGAAATGATGGTAATTAATTGGATTGGGTGCCCTAACTAAGGATGCAGGGATAAACAGACATCTCAGAAGTTATCAGGAATTTGAGTTGTCCAGAGAGCCTAGAAATATTTTAGCCCTTGAAGTTGCAACTTCAAGATTCTTACAAAAAAAAAAAAAAAAAAAAATGGATGAAATTAAATGAAAGCTAGGGCAGTCGAGGATCAAGGTATGATGAGTAGTCAAAAAAATCCCTCTCAAAGTCTTGAAGCTACGTGAATGCAATGTATAAGGTAAATCATCCCAYTGCGSTCAGAATTGGAGTAGGCCCCATTGTGGTCAAAATTGTAATGGTGGTGTACATTTGGGTTCACTAGATCATCAGATTAGGGCTTCAAGGAATTGCTCTTCATTGAAGCTTGGTCATTTGACTGTGAACTTGGGAACAATAACGAGGTATTGCAACAAAAGTCTAACATCTTTCGAGTCAAATTTACATGAAAGAAATGGTGAATTTTTATACTTTTACTAAAAGAAATTGTGAGTACCAATAAGGTAGGAGGTTTGTAAAGCAATCAAGCTATAAAAGAGGTTGCTCAAGTCACACACAGCCTATACATATTTCTTTTGTCAATGCACCAACAATGAACTTATAGTAGCAAGTGACTATAGGAAATTTCACTAAAATGGTGGTATTCTATATGCCATTTTTCCAATAATTTTTTTCTTTAGCTTTAAAGTCTAGGATTGGTATAGATTTTAAACTGTAGGATATGAACGTAAAAGTGCCAAGTTTGTGGAATACTGCCATTTTAACAAAACTTAGGTTGAATGCTTTTAAAGTCTAATCTGATTCCAACTTCAAAATTCATAATTGATTCCACAAAGATCCAAAAATTATGAAATGACGGATAGGAAAATTGTCTTGGTACATTGATATTGAATTACAATGGCAATGAGGAAAAAGGAGGCAAAAAGAGGCAAACATCCCGTCATTCGCACAAACCCCATGAAATGAATGTGAAAAGAATCCAAAACTGTTGATTTCATGAATCCAGAAAATATTATGGTTGTTGATGCTCTTGTATATAGATATGCAATGGGATATGGAACAATATGTCATCTGGAATACATATGGAACATATACAAAACACATATTGGATATATGACCACTATCATTGCACCTCTGAAAACATTTGCTTTGTGTTGCACTACACCAAATCGTGTCTAGAATTGCTTAAGTGATCGGTTATGGGTGGTTCTACCTTAGACTTCAAAAAGAATTTTTCAAAAATATAAACTACCCCAAATAGCAACTTGATTAACTTAGGTTTTATTTGACTTTAAAGTACTGATTTTGGTGCCTCGGGCCTTTAGGGGTTAATGAACCTACTCTTTTGCTTGGGAGGGTTTCGCAGGGCCTGTCTCTCCTGGGCGACCTGGTGCTTGCGACGCTCTGTCTCAGTCCTGTTGTGGAGCTCAGGCGAGCTTTGATTGTTTGGTAGTTCGGAGGAGATTGTTTGTTACAGGGACCTAGCGACGTACTTATTTTTCTACGACATTGGTTGGTTGAGGTCGTTTGATTTCTTCGCTTGGGAGGTGAGGTTGCAAGCGTTTACATGCGGCATCTGCAGCTGCTCGGAGGTGGTAGAGTCTTCGCGTAATTGAATTTTCTGTGGAGTGAAGCACATCTATTTGTTCAACAACACGGTTCTGATTGTCGAGTGTAGAAGAAATCAGCTTGGAACGGATCTGCTGACATTGGCTGCAACGAAGTGCTCGTTTTCTCTCGTGAAGAACGCAGCGATTTCTTGGTACCATTTAATTCTTTCATACTAATGTGGTAGTACATTTCGGGACCTAGCGATAAAATGCGCATTCGGGAGATGTTGTTTACTAATTGCAAAGGATTGCAATATGAGCAGGTTCACCAGAGGTAGAAATCACTAGGGTGCGGGATAGTGTGAAAAGTCTCGAGTAAGAGCAGTTGATATGCAGATCTAATAGCAGGAATTTGCCGGAATTAGCCAAAAATCCGGGTCTCAGGCCGTGGAGGTTTTGCAAGAGCTTCTGATATTTTAGGGTTTTTGTCACTGAAGCTCTGTGGCTATGGCGGGGACGACGAAGAAGACTATGTTTGCGGCGATGTCTTTGCAACTCTCCAAGAAGAGAATGACGAAGTAGAGTAGGATTGATTAGTTCCAATTCAATCCATCGAACTCCCTCATTACGCACAAGATGGAGAAGGCGTCGTATGAAGGCGTGGTGAAGATTCGGAGCTCTTTGGAGGATTTGATGGCGCGCATGTTGGCCTTGAAGCGCGATGGCCAGGCCAACGTCAAGGGCTCTCTCCCCATGCGGGAAATCGTCACAGAGGCGTCTGTTTTATTTATTGACCTTCGGCGGGTAAGTTTTCGATTGAATGACCATTTCCGTTGCCATGGAGCTCAATTGTGCTGCTGCTTCTGTTTGAATTCGAGTATCGGTGAAGGAGACTCTCAGTTTGAAGCTTTTTTTTAGTGGATATTCCATCTGATTAGCTTTTCTTCATAGAGAGGGTTTTGCATTGCTTTGGGTGCAGGAGAACCGAGAGATACTWCAAGAGGAAGATAAAATTAAGTTGGAGACAGAGGGTGCGAAAGCGCCTATCGATCACATCACGTTGCAGCTCCATAATTTACTGTACGAAAAAAATCACTACGTAAAGGCCATCAAAACTTGCAAGGATTTTAGGTCGAAATATTCCGACATTGAGCTAGTTTCTGAAGAGGCGTTTTTCCAAGATGCGCCACCGGAACTTCAGTCTGATCCTGCATTACGTGATGATCCTCATAAACTCATGATTCAGCGCCTCAAATTCGAGCTTCATCAGGTGTCTGCCACTCGAACACGTTTTTTTGGCTCAGAAGGGATTTTGGTTGATGACAAACTAGTTACCATGTGTAGATATGAAATGAGAATTATCTCTTATTCTTCTGTGTCGACTTGCTCGTTTCAGCCACGAATGATTTTAAAACAGTATTTTTTTCCTGGTCCACTTATTTCTATAGTGCTGGTTTTAGTTACAAATGTCGGAGTTCTGGTTATGATTTTTAGTGGTAGCTACATGCCCAATGATCATGAGGATGCAAGTTTTTTGGCATTTTTTAGTCTGTTCATTTCAAGAGACTACCGCTTTCTCTTTTTGATCTTCATATGTGCCTACAAGTACTCATTGTTTGGTATTGTATGATCACAGCGAAAGGAATTGCTTAAGCAGCGGGAGATCGTAGAAACCCGCAAGAAGTTGTTATTAGAGAACATCGCCAACCGGCGAAAGTTCCTCGGAGGTCTTGCTTCGCACCTTAAAACTTTGAAGAAAGCCACTTTACCTGTTCAGCAGCAGTTGAACATCTTACACACGAAGCGGAGCAAACAAGACTCTCTTGCAGAGCTTCTACCCGCTCCGCTGTATATTTTTTATACGGAGCTGTTGTCCCACAAGGAAGTCTTTGGCGAAGCTGTGGAGTTGGAAATTGTCGGGAGTGGAAAGGATGCTCTTACAATATCGAAACAGCTTGCAATGAAGGAGGCGGGTAWTGATGCTTCGGGCCTTTTGGGGGGTGTCAATTCCATCAAGTTTTTTGTGGATTGTGCTAGGTTTCTGGTGTTCTATTCATTTTGACTCCTTAACTCCTTAAGGATCAGACGTTCAAATTTTGAGCAACAGATGAGCTCTAACACTTTGCAACACTTCGCAAGCACTCAAATTTTTTTTTTTCATCGATGAATTTTTAATAGATTCGTGTGTCAGTTCTTTAACTTTTGTACTGTACTGTACAGATTTTGATTCTAAAGACTGTGCTTTGCAAATAGTCTATAATTTGAAGGGTACTAGTAGGTCTAGCCTCAAAAAGTAACTTTTTCAGTTCAAAGAATGACCCTTCAAAAACCGCTTGAATAAAAAATGTAAAATAAAAATCTGTAAAATTCACTATGATTAGAACTTAACATTTTGAAGTCAAAGGAAAAAAACTCTTTTGAAAATCACAAATATTTGTTCAACAATTGATCTAACCGTATGAATCATATTTTACAACTATTCTTCAAGAGTCGTCATTAAATTTTAATTCTACGTTAGATTTATAATGCATCTTTCCCAATTTTGGAAATCTCGACTACCTCTGTCCTTAAGGGTTAATGTGCACCGAATATTTAAGAGTTACGTTACTTTGCATCTTTACTTTGCATCAATTAATGAGAGCTCTTATGTATTTGATATTCGCTCTTCATATTTCCGATGAAGCAGACATTCTGAGCAGTCTTTAGATAAATGACTGCAAAGTTGCCTCATGTTGTGCCCAAGATGATGAACTGGATTTTCATTATGTCCGTTTATTTCGTATTGAAGTAACAGCACGTGTTTGTAGATGTGTTACTACACAATCTTAAACTTGGTGACTTTTGATTCCTCTACAGGTAGGAGGTCGGCAGGTGGTACCGGAGGAAGACGTGATCAAGAAGACGACGATGACACGCAAAGGCAGCGAAAGCGAGCCAAGAAGCCTCATGACAAGGATGCTCCTGAGAAGGATAACGTGTGCCAGTCTCATCCACTAACTGTTACAGTTCAAATATTTGATGAAAAGCAAAAGGGATCCAAGCTTCTTACCCTGAAGGTTGAGTACCTCATGACACTGGATGTGTTGTGTGCGGGGGAGGAAAGCACACCTCCAGCAGGAGTTTCCCCTGTCTTCTCGTTGGCCAACTTGTTCCCCAACGACCCGGGTCTAGAGTTGCCAAATAAGGTAAATGAAACTGATATTGTTGGTCATTTCTACACCCAGTTGTTATCTGTGGAGAAAGAGAGAGAGAAAGTCATCTCGTWGTAATTTTAATTCTCGTTCTAATTCTTTGCTGTTCTGGTTTTCAGTCATCAAGGCTACGAGCGGGTCCTGGGTTTGTATTTGATGCAAAGAGAACTTTGAGGCCTTACAAGTGGGTTCAGCATCTTGGTGGAAAAGACAATCTCCCAGTCTCTCCCCCCATTTTACACGGAAAAGAATCACAAACGTATCGGCAACAACACCCTCTTCAGAATGTTCTACACCATCTTCGAGCTCGAAGAAAAGCGCAACTCGCACTGAAGTGAGTAATCCTGGACCGTGTAGAGGATAGCAAAGCTAAGTTGAACAATTGTGACCTTTCGTAGAAATATTGCTTATATTACACCAAAAAAAATTAAGTATTCCTAGTGAAATGACACCCACGTGCAGGATTTACTTGTGGAATGAACATCAGTTTATCAATGATGCACTATGTAAACATAGTTTTCTGAATAGATTGTTTCACCAAATCATGATTTAGTTTATTGAAAGGCAAGTATAGCACTCCAGGAGGTGTTGATTTGTTGCGTATCAACTGGAGATGTCACCTGAGTACCTGACTGGTAATTTTTGCTGATAACAGAGACCTCCTCGATTCTCTTGGAAAGTTGAGACGTCCTTCCGTGAAACCCGATTCCTCTCTGTCTTGGACTTCAAATAATCCAAAGGCCACTCTGCAAGCTTGGGCTCCTCTTGACAGCAAAAACGGAAAGCTCTCGTCATCTGTGCTTTCACCCACTACTGGAAGACCGRGTGCAAATACGCTGCAGACCGAGAATGACACTGGAAAAGAGGACGGAGAACTCCCGTCTGCAGGTGCCACTGATATGGATGTTGCAATGATCAGCGCTAAACCTGAAATTGAYACATCTGAAATTAGGACGGASGCTGCCGGAGGTGCTGAGAGTATGGCTGTGGCAGATGGTGAGGAGACACGAAGTGCAGCTGATGAGGGGGAGATTAGACAACAAGATGTCGAGATGGGAGAAACCGCTGGAGAGGATCAGATRGTACTGCCTTCACTGGGAATTGCTCCAGGGTCTCGCACATTCAGGGCTGTGCTACGCAGAGAAAATGGGACCTCTGGCAAGCGTGTCGAGTTGGAAGCACAGGTACATACACTTTTCATGTGAAGGCTGCATGAAAAGCCGGGAGTCTGTCAGTTGGTTAGTGATGTTGTGCGTTCAATCTAGTATCTCTCATGTTCATCACTGGCTTGCTTGATGATTGTTGAGACGTCGCTACTTTTTGCAGGTAGTAATTGGTGCGGACTATCCTACCCGCTCACCTGAGTTTCGAMTTAGGTTTCTATCAGGAATTTCTGAGAAGAAACCGCAACCAGTTTTGGATGGCAGTGGAAACTCGCCAGTAGTACAGAGTGATACTCGCCTTATGGAGACAGAGGTGAGTGTTTTCTCTTAAATATTTCTCTTTGACGTTGTGAAGAATACTCACATCTATTGATTGATCAAAAGTCCAATCTACTGGGTGATTGTCGTGTATTACTGCACCTCCATTSTYAGCTCTTGAGTTCTTCSCTGTTTTTTTTGCTGTTCTTTAGYTCATTTCTTGAGTACCTATTTAACCCCTCCCTCACCATGTAACCTTTCTTGGCGGTTTCAGGTTAACAATGTCGTACTTAAGAAACTCCCAGCAAGGGAACGCAACAACGTGTTGGCTCACCAGATTTTGGCCTTGATGGTGCTATTCGACAAGTTTTGAGATAAAGAATATTGACTGCAGTCTATATCTGAGCATGTGAAGGAGTCTCGGTACTGGGTCTACAGTATGTCTGATGGAGAAGGTTGAATGTGCTCCCGTTACCCTACCGACGGCAGCTCCAGCGCTGATGGACCAATTGAGGTTTGAAAGACATCCATTTCACGTAACATTGAGTACATGCGCTTGAATACTGCTTGTGGCAATGTGGTATTCTCTTGCACAGTGCTTTATCACTTGTTGCGGCTTTCAAGTGTAATCAAGATGAGAGAAATAGCAAGTGCAATAGTTGAAGCGACTTGCCAACGTGCCAGATTTGAGACCAGTAGGCATGTAATTGGCTTTGTACAGTAGGTTCTGGAAGATTTGGATTTGATCTCAAACTTTCATGGGTGCAACCTGTGGCGATCTACAATGACTTCCCAACGTTCAGGGAGATGCTGTTCAAATGCTCTGCGATATTTCATGGTACGGTCGATTCTTGAGATATTGACTCTGTTGCTTCATTCCAAAGCACAAATTGGTTGTTGCTGCTACCAGAACCGGTACTCCTGAAACCCCATTTAAGGTAGGAGGTCCTGAAATGGAGCGGGTTCTAAAATGGAACATGCTCTGGAGGTACATTTTGCACTTTCCAATGTACAAGCAGTCTACATTTGAGGAGGTGGTCCATTTTAATGCCCATCGAAATGCACTTTTCTGCAACTTCAAAAATTCATAACTAATTCCACAAAGCTCCGAAAAATATAAAACGACTTGGGTTAGATGCCAATTCCACTTGTCTTTCAAGGAAAATTTACTGAAAATTGTTTCAAGTAGTTACACTTTGCCAAAATTCAGCTTCAGCCCTTAGATGGGCCATTCATGGACCTCCTACCTTAGTTGGCTTTTCACCAAATTCATTTGTGATTGTGTTGCAAGTACAGTAGAACCTCCCTTACTCAATAGGTCCCGGACTTGTTTGACAAGATTGGTTTACAGAGGTTTATAGTGGTTTCTTGGATCAAATTTTGTAGTTCTTATGACACACTTGAGAGTGCTCTCCAATAGTATCCTACTCCTATTGCAATATGTTTTTTTAATGCATTGATAGGATAATTTGCATACATGAATTTTTCTTGATTGTTTTTTGCGTTATTTTGCACTACAAACAATGTTGTATTGTAGTGGCACTAGATATCAACGCAAGGGAGATTCCAAAATTCATTGTATTGAAAAAGTTGAAGAGCTCAAATTACAAGTGAGGATT
The DNA here is from genome assembly GCA_006891605.1 of Pleurozium schreberi. Classification (NCBI taxonomy): domain Eukaryota; kingdom Viridiplantae; phylum Streptophyta; class Bryopsida; order Hypnales; family Hylocomiaceae; genus Pleurozium; species Pleurozium schreberi. The sequence goes on along the minus strand of VACF01001478.1, from coordinate 54,433 downwards.
ATAAATACAACTCACTCATTAGCATTATGTTTCCATTTTCCAAACATACTAAGGGGGGCACTCTAAAGTACCCTCTTTGTTGTATGTGACCATGTGAAGCAAGAGCCCAAGACAAAATATAGTAATGACATTTTGTATGATCCAAGTAAAAACCCAAGTAAGACCCAAAATTGATTGTATCTTTTCTGTTTTTAGATTCAACATAGTGCACCACAAGATCAATTAAATAGAAAAAATCTATAATTATAAAAGCTTCATCCATCATGGTCTTCTAGAATTCCATTAGACTTACCCCAAATAATAGTTTAAGAAAAAAAATTCCTAGAAACTAGTAAAATTTTATCTATTTTGACTATGTGTAGTAGAGTTCTAAGTGAGTTTCTCATTATTCCATGAAAAATGGCATGGGCTTTGGCCAAAATGTACACTCAACTTGAACCACGCCTATCTAGAAGTTACATTGGACGTTATTATTAACATAAAAACTCACATTGTTTTATTGAACATCCACAAACATTTATCACAAAAATGATGAAAACGTCACATAAAACATGTATTCTTATAGTATAACAAACGCTGCACCTTGTCTAACATTTTTGAAGGTAGTTGAAATATAACAATCAGGGTGCAATGAACGTAGTGTTTAACACTCATCCCAAAATCCACTTGAGATTATTAATCAACTTGGAGTTCAAGGTGTTTAGTAATCTCTAACAATTTGGGCAACTAGCTTCAAATCAAATGCCACTTGATTTGGTGTGGTTGAATGTGAGATGAGAAGCTCTTTATACAAGTGGGGTAGTAGTAGGTAACACAATCCATGTGGAATATGAGAATTTGGCTCAATAGGAACTCAAGTGCTCATAGTTAAGTTAAAACTTAGGAGTTGTGCTCAAAGTAGAATTTTGGACCTCATTTTAGTATAGTAGAATATCTTTTGTCAAAATTTGATCTACAAAAGTGGGAAATCAAGCTAAGTGTTATCTTCAAAACCTTGTTTGTTGTTTTGAGACTTCAATTAAAGGTTATGGACAAATTTCAAAGAGGGTGTTTGAAAATGTCAAAAAAATGCTCCTTCCAACCTTTCTTTGAAATTTGTCCATAACTTTAGTTGGAGTCTCAAAACCTCTAACGTAGTTTTGAAGATAAAACTTAGTTTGATTCCCCAACTTTTTTGAGCTCAAAGTTTTTTGAAAAAACATATTCTACTATGTTAAAATGAAGTCTGAAATTATACTTTGAGCACAATTCCTATGTTTTGACAATGAGTGGTCAAGCTCTCATCTTCCTTTACCGTTGGATACATGGAAGAGTGATTAGTAGATTGTTTATAGGATGTTCATGATTCCTCCATTCTATGCAATTTTTTTATTTTGAATCAGAAATTTAAAAAAATTTAAAAATTTACAAAAAATTTACAAAAAATACAATCAATTTAATCATAAAATTATAATTGCACTTGGCTTTGATTTGTGAAAAAAAACGTATAGTTACCTTTGAAAAATATTGAATGTGCCTCTCTTGGAGTGGAGTTGTTGGAGTAGAGTTGTTGGTCCCAAAATACTCAGGTCACTAATAGGGGTGGTATTAGGCTTGTCTACCTTATACGGTATACAAACAAATCCTAAATGGTTGATTTTACTACAAACTTTAGTTTGCTCGAGCGTTGGCCGGACCTCATTGAGACCAACCCTTAAATTTCGAGGCCAACGTTTTGTGCCAAATGGATAACAAAATCTTTCTATGTAGGACAAAAGTACAGCCATTCATCTTCGGAATTTTATATAAAAAGGAGAGATTTTCTATAGTATTTTGACTTTCAATGAGTGCATTTGGATTTTTGTTAAACCAAAGATTTCTATGGTATCAAAATGGATGATTTCCGCAATCACGACTCCGTCCTTGAAGGGTTAACCCATAGATGTTGAAGCGGATGTTTTGTGTCCAATGGATGACAAAGAATCTTTTTTTGTAGGATAGACACGCAACTATTCATCCTTAGAATTTTGTTCAAAAAGGGAAGATTTATTACAATACTTTGACTTCTAATGAGTGCTTGGATTTTCATAAGCCAATGATTTCCATGGTATCAAAATGGATCGGATTTTCGCAGTCATCAGTCCGTCTTTTCAGGGTTAATCCCTAAAGGACGGACCTATCTTCGAGGGGAGAGGCGGGGTGCGATATGTAGTGCTTGACCGAGAGGAAAAAACACTATTCACGCACACATTTAGCTTTGGAAAAATTGTAAAAACCATCACATGATGCTACCCATTCAAAAATTGCGAGAAGGACAGCGTGGCACAAAACACTTTCATGTGAAAATCTTTACTACCTTCATAGTATTAGGGCTATATAAAAATACTAAAGCAATTAAAGACACTAAATTTGACTTCCCATGATGATTGACATACATGTGGTCACTTTCACAAAAACAATGGATGAAAATTGGCAGCAAATGATTTTTTTGTCATCCAAAGGACTAAACGTCCACACCGTCCACACCGTCCTTCAAGGGTTAAGCTTACTGTAAAATTAGTCGAGAGATCCTTTGGGACCCTGATTGAGAACCGGGCGAGTCCATGATTCAGTCGGTTCTCGTGATCATCACATTGGGATCTGCATCCAACGGTGGGCAACTCACTTCACTGAAACCCACGCAAAGGCCGTGATTCCATGGATAAGTGAAGGGACTGAGAGCATCCCCCACTGGAATAATCACTCGGTGCCCACAACCCTAATTAATGAAATCCCGGTTGAGTGAGCCACTGATGGATGAAAGTCCTTTTCTAGAAATATAAAAAATTTAATAAAAAATTTAACGGAAAAAAAAAAACTGAAAGTGATAAGCCCATTTCCCATCTGACCCAAAATGGAAAGCCATACGCCCATACCGTTTCATTGTGTCAAAAAATAAAAAAACAATATAAACGGAAAGTCATGCCATGCCTTTTCATTTGTGTCAAAAATTAAATTAAATTATATTAAATATATAAATGGAAAGCCATGATTCTCACAAAGCCCACTTGCTGAAAAAGCACTCAACTTCCCACTCACAGCACTTCAAATCATCATAATCATCAGCATCTGCATTGTTTAATTATTCTATATTCTATTAATTTCATTGGTCACTGAAAAAAGCAATCTATTAATTAGTCTATTGCCATGGGAATCAAGTTTCAAGTTGACCTGTACTCCGTACTTGCCTACAGCATACAGAATTAAAGAAAAATATTGTAATGAACTTTAAAAAAAATAAACATCCAATCATATTCCTCCGCTCAGTCCTCATCAATATGCACGCCGTCACGAGACTCCCTGAGCTTAAATTTAGAGACATGCCTTGCTGTCTCCTAGAGAGTCCACGTCAGCTGCCCAGCACAGGGCGCCAATGCAGCCATTTTTAGTACCAAATTTTAGAAAAAAATGCATTTTTGGACACATCTAACCATAGGATCTTGTGATACGCTATCTCCTGAACAGAAGACGTGGAAAAAGTTCAGAAATTTACACCATGTAGATTGCAAGATATTTACGTTTGAATTGACAAAAAAAACCCAAAAAAACCCGAGTGCACTTGCACTTCACAAGGTCACATTTGTTTATTTGAAAAAAATGTTCAAGGCATGTTGTTGGTCCTTCTTTGTATTCGTTCTTCAAAGCAAGTTGTGTACATGCTTGAAATTTTTTAAATCATTTGGAATTGTACAACATATAGGAAAAAATAGTAAGTAGAAAACAATAGAGAATGATTTAAAACATGAAATTGGTAAGAATTTAGTTATGGAGTTGAGAAATGCCATATTCGATGGTTGTAATGTTGTAATTCAAATCCACTTCCTATGAAATATTTGAGTTGGTTGAGAAGCCATGCAAAGCATCTAGTAACACTACTAGAATAAGGGGGGGTAGCAACGTTTTCTAGCAACATTTCTGGTGCTTATAGGAATAAAGCAACGTTTGCCTCAACAAAAGCAATGTTTGGCAAGAGTCAATTTTCTGAGCAACGTCTTAGCAACGTTAGTGAGAGAACTTCCAAGGATTAAGATCCCAATGAGTTCCCATCTTCATTCTTTGTTGAGGACATTATCCCATAAGCATTGTGCTTGGTGAGACTTCCATGAAGTATAATATGCTTGTCTCCCTCCAACAATATTACAACACACGAAGTGTATGCTATATTGTATATTATATAGAGTATGGTATAAATATTGTTTACATTATAATATAAATACTGTATATATTATAATATAAATACTATATATAATATAGTATAAATAATGTATACAGTATATTGATGTTTCATTGGTCTAAAATATTAAATTGAAAAATTGAAAAATCATTGGGAACAAATGTTCTCCAACAAGGGAACAAGTAAATTAACATGAGAACTCAAGTTCACTTGTTCCTATGTAAGTAGCAAACGTTGCAAGAAGCAGGTACCAAGGCGTTGCTTCACTTGAACAACGTCTCCAGTCAAGCTTAAAACAATGTTTAGAGGTCCCTCCAAGATTAGTTTTCTAGTGTATTGAGCAACGTCTCTGGTGATGCACAGGGTACCAAATTCTAGTAGTGTAAGTGTAATACATGCTCCTAGCATGCTGGGAAGATTGTTTCGTGGTTATACAATGATATGTCACCTCTAATATGAACATTTACTCACTTGCTCTCCATATTTTACATGCCATAATTTCACATTTATATTTTTTCAGTTTTCCTAAGTAAGGTCCTTCTCTATTCTATCTCTATCATCAAAAACTTGCTTTCTTTTTACCCATAGTCAATAGGATGCCTATAAAAGGCTCAAGAATATTATCGGATATAACGACAAGTTTTTCTATCCTATCATTGATTATTTCTTATTCAAGATTTGTCCTAATTTAGATATATTACAGATAATTTGACTTAGGTAAATTAAGTTGATTTAGTCCTACTATTAAGGGTGAAAAATTTGTATCTCCTAGAAAATTTGTGGCACCAATTTCTTATTTTTGTGTAGAAATTACAAAACAATAATATTTTATCCTATACTAATTCAAAATTCATAAGATTCTCACAACTTAATGTCTCATTCACTATATAATGCTCAATTAATTGGGCTAAGAGCATCTCCACTGCGCACACAACCAAAAGAAACGGCTGGCCTCACTTGGCATGTCCAATGAGTGAACCGGGCCTTCCTTTTTGGCAAGCACCCCACCGCAACTCTGCCTCAACACACAAGAACCAAGTCAACATGACCTCCAATAGCGCCACCTCCCCCGCACAAAGAGTGGAAGCAATAAATGTCCCAAAAGTATCTCGAAATATGTGAAAAGGACAAAATCAAACCATACCGGGCCATGGCCAAGACTCCCCATTTGGCCGTCCAGTCTCTACATTTGGCCGTGGCCGGCTAACTTTTTGGCTTTGCCGTGTGTGTCGTAGGGAGAATAAATGGGGCCGGGCCCGGCCAATCCCCAAGTTTGCGCCTTTGGCCATGCGCAGTGGGGATGCTCTAATCACTGTAATGTACACTCATAGTGCATATTGGTCCAAAGAGGCGACAATTAACTTATTCCTTGAAGGACATATCACTAGCCGTGGAAATCATGCATTTTTGATACTATGTGACATCATCTAGTTTGAAAAGTCAAATATACTCACTCGAAGTCAAAGTACTAGAAAAGATCTTCCCTCCTAATACCCAGGATGAAAAGTTGCAATTCTGTCCTACACGGTTTGATTCTCTGTCATCCAGAACACACAAAACGTCCGCCGTGGGTTAAACTGTGTCACAACTACGATGGATGGCTTCCCTTATTCATCCATTTTTGTGGGCCCCCTTTCCCATGAAACAGTTCACTGTAGAACCTTTTCATGTGACCATAATCTTCACGTAAACTCACCCCTGCAAACGGCGGCAGGTAAGGGAGGCGTGCGACGGGAACGACAACAGTCGGGGATTGAGGCCCGGGCGTGTGCTGCCGAGAGGGACGTCGGTTCTCAACGGTTCTCAACTTCTCTCTTCCAGTTGGTTCGCACCGACCAAGGACGGATGATACTGCACTCCGTTCATCCTGTCCCTCCGTCGTCCCCACCGTCAGTCGTTGACTTGGGTTTGTGTTTTTTTTTGCTATTCTATTCTCAAAGGGTTCGGTGGCTCTATTGATGGGCGCCGCGTGCATGCACCTCGTGTTGGATTGGCTCCCTGGCGTGTGGGCAATTGGGCATGGCATCGTTGATTGAATTAATAAGTTATTCCCCTTCAGTTGAGTTGGGTTGGGTACTTGGGTTGTCCCTGCCTGGCCTGCAGTGCAGCCAGTGAGTATGGCCAGGTGGGTTCATTTCATTTATTTGGGGCTGGTGAGTGCAGGAAGCTGTTTAGATACATACTTACCATATGCATGGATGAAAACAGGCAACAGGATATGGAAGAGAATTCATTTAACCCTGCAAAGGAAAGGACGGACTGGTGACCGAGGAAATCATGCATTTTGATACCGTGATAAATAAATATAGTAATTATTTTTTTTTACTAAATTTTATTTTTTACGAAATCTCTAAATAACGAAGAAAAATATTTATATAAAATACATAAAATATATATATATATATATATATATATATATATATATAAATGGAAAGCCATGCCATGCCGTACTATTGTAGAAGATCTCCCCTTTCCATACAAACTTGTGAGGATGAATAGTTGCACTTTTGTCCCACGCAAAAAGATACTTTGTCATCCATTGGACACTAAATGTTTGTGTTGATGTTTATGGAACGTTGATGCAAACAAAAAAATGTCTCATAACTCTTCTACTAGTAGTCGAGATGTGCAACTATTCACCCTTAACCCCTAAAGTCCTAAGGCCATTTTTCTGTCAAAAACCACTTAAAACTGCCATTTTTGTTGCATTCACCCAAGAAAACAAAAAAATAGTTTTTCTTAAAATCTAACCATAGGATCTTGTACTTCACCTGTCTTGGATCATGTGGTAAAAATTTCATGAAGTTTGATCATATAGACTGGAAGATATTAGCATTGAAAGTTGAAAAAGAAGGCCTTTTTGAATATTGGCTTGCAATTTCAGATGACTTTGACCGTCATTTGTCAAATTTTTTTGCACTACAAAATTTGAATTTAAAATTTTTTATGTTGAAGAATTGAGTTGAAATTCTTGAAAAAAAATTTCAAAAAACACACACATGATTTTCAATCTTTAAAAAAATTGTTAAGTAGAAGTAGGTCCAAGATTGAAAGAAAAACTAAATGGTTAATAGCTCTAAGATGGGATTGAAACACAAAAATCCCAACATTAGATTGTTCTAAAAAGTAAATTCCACCTTATCCAGCAATTTGTTTTGAAAAATTGTGAAAATTGCATTCAGAAATGAATCCTATAAGTTTTTTTCTTAAGAAGATGCTTAGATTGCCCGAAAAACAAGATTGTCCATAATTTTCTCATTACTAATCCAAATATAATGAGTCTTAGCTTCACATGTAGAAAAAACTATATAATTTCAAAAAAGAAAATTTAAATTTAATTTTGAATTTTTGCAAAAGTGTTTTTGCTGCCTGCCGAGTTCAGTTCTAGATTTTTGTGACATAACATTTGCTTTTGGGCACCAATTGAAATAAAAATTATATTCCCACAAAGCTAATCAGTTTTCTATCTTATGAGAAATTTTCAAAAATTTTCATAAAAAATCAAGGTCACAAGATCTTGCCCGAAATCCAATTTGTCGCCCAAGGGGACAATGGGACTTTAGGGGTTAAAAGTTTGTTGTGAAAAAGGGAGGTCGTTTACRATAAGGTAGAACAACCTATGACCACCAAGATATGCAATCTAGGTATTTTTGTGCAATGTGTTGATTGTTGTTTGTATTTTTCAAAGAAAGAATTGATTGAAATCATATTAATTTGATAAGAGATTGAATTGATATAAATTTTCAAACCAAAAGTATAAAATCCTTAGTAGGTGGGGGTCATGAACATTTTAAAAAGGTTCAAAATTAGTGACCTACCATCCTAATTCAATTTGATGAATGTTATTAAAGCACAAGCTCAACATTCAAAAAACACTTCTTTTAGTGGCTGAAAATAAAACTAGTTCTAACAAGTATTTATTCACAATTAAGCCTAGGTAAACCAACATTTACTAAACCATATCTTCGTTAACCTTAAACTATGCATGATTAGATATAAACTTGGTGTTGTTATCTGACAATAACATTCAATTACTTGCCTAAACTGTACATGGCTTACACACTTTGCGGAATTTGATGACTGACAATATTGGGATGATTGACTATACTTTGACTTCCAATGAGTATTTTTGCATATTTTTAACCCAATGATTCTCATGGTAATTAGAAGGATGATTTCCATAGCATTAGAGAAAGTCTGGACTCTCCAGAAGGCCGCTAAGAAGTGCGAAAAGGGACCTGGCTTTCTTTTTAGTTTGCATAGACAAGAATGTTTCCCCTATTGTTGTGGCCACCAAGTGTCATCACTACAGTGGAGCAACCAAATGTCAGAGCATTGGTAAACGAGCAGTTGTGTTCTATTGGAGGAAATTTGTAAGAAACTGAAATATTGTGTAACAGTCAAGATATTCACACAAGCTGAAACGCATCTTGTATAAAAAATGTTGTCCTTTTACTAGCTCACTAGGGCTCTGGATATAGAGTGGCTTGTCAAAAGCTGGAAGTCTTTTGGAGAGTCCAAATTTTCTCTAATGTCACCAACTTGTTTCTTAAAAATTAAAATGGGCACCCTCAAAATGCCACTTAAATTATTGTGCCTACAGTAGAAACATTCGAAATCGTGAATTCAAGCAAGTTCAACCTAGTTGGAGGCCCGGTTGGAGGCACCTTTTCATAGCATAAATATTTTTGTAGTACTGACAATTGAAAATCACCAATTAAAAAAAAACTAGAATTTTTGGAAGTGGCTTGTATTTTCTAGGGATTTTCAAAGTGGAAGCCCCTAAACCACTGAAACCTTCATATGTTTGAACCTGAAACCAAAATCTAACAAAATTAGCAGTGAACTAATTGCAGTTAAGGAAGGGGACAATTTAATGACTCTTCTAAAGGACACTTTAATGGAAATCTATAGACAAATATTAATAGTAAAAATCTAATGTACAAGAATGGATACATGGATGGTTATGGGTATTTTGATATGCGTTACCATCACTATTATACTAGTAAAATTTCCATATTTTCCTTGTTGACAAATAAAAGGAGGTTCCACTAATTGGTAACACTAATTGATTATTGATGCAACTCTAATGCCAATGCACAAATGGCCACCCCTATTGATTGGGCTTGCAATTGATGTTCTTTATTCTAATCAATGATACTCGTCCTTTGTAAGAAAAACTAGGACAAAAATGAACTTAATCCTGAAACGACGAGGGAGCCTAAGAGTGTTCAATGTATGATAGAAAATCCTCTTTTATAAAATAGAAGTACAAATATTCATTTTGGGAAGGAAAGTCTTGCATAGTAGTTTGACCTCCAATGAGCACTCTTGTTTTTTTAAGCAAAACGACTCACATGGTATCCAAGAGGATGATTCCTACACATAGTGACGAGCCCGACATTCCACGGTGTTAGTATGAGAAGGTCAGATTCAATAATTAAGAGAGGTGATGTAATGGAATTTTCAGTTCAAACTCGGACAAGTCCACATCACCTTGCATCAATCACTAAGCTTAGATGCCATGTGACACTGTTTGACAAAAACTACGTAATTTCTATTGAATCATTTTGACCCTCACGTCCGGTAATTCCTAGGAACAACAACAACTGAAGGCAACTAGCACGGCTAGGGTGAACTGACCCCCTCATTGCCCCTTTTTTTTTTATCTTGGGGAAAAAACACTGGAATTCTTATATCTACCACGTATGACAAAATTTGCAAATTGTGAATTCATACTTGCAATCAAAGGCCCCAAATTACTAGTGGGAGGTGAAGAAATACAAAATTGATGCAGCACAAGATAGGGGGCATTTTTTTTTCTCTTGAAACTCGGAGTTTATTCCAAGAATTGACAGGGGGCAATGTTTACATTTACCTTCGGATAGGGGCAATGAGGGGGGTCAGTTCACCCTGGCCAGCTAAGCACTGACCCTATTTGAAGAGTTATCCACCAGCCAGGACTCCAGAAGGCAACGGAGAACCTGAACACTCAATTTTTATTCCCCTTCAATTTTGTAAACTCATTACTGACTCCCTTCTGCAAATCCAGTGTACCCACTGCCCACCCCTATCAACACAATTCCAGCCTAGTTGAAAAGTACAGTACAACCAATTTGAGGATACCAATGAAGCTAATGATGGTCCAGATGGACGTGAAAACCGGAGGAAAAAAAAAAAAAAAAAAAAAATTTAATGGGTTGAAGGGCCCCCATCATCCAGGCCCCATTCAATCCACACATGGGCAAATCAATGTGTAAAACGTGTTGGGTTTAGTCCCAATGAACCCACACATGTAAATGGACATGCAAAATGTGGAGCCTTCCGTAGTCCCAATCAACTTACACATGCTAATCAACACCCTCCAAAGGTCGTCTATAATCAAAGTTTTCCTACACCCTAACCCCCAAGTTATGAGGTTATGGAATATCCAATAGACACTAACATTATTCTCTCTAGGTGGAATCTCAATCTGAAAAATAAACTGCTGTAAAATATTTCAAGAAAAAAATTTGGTCTATTTTGGATGAATGTATACGCGTTTTAATGAATAAATAGTTATCATGCACATGCTTCATATCCATAGATATGCATGCTTCATGCCTCAGAAGAAGATCCAAAAATGAAATAAAAAAACCTGGTACCCACGCTACCCAGATATCCACCAACCATTCATCAAAAACGAGACCCTGATCTCAACGAATGAAAAATAAATGGATGATAAACGGCTTCACAACGGACGGATGTGTTTCATTCAAGGGAGCACCCCCCTCCTTCCCCGCGTCTTGCGCTCCAGTATGACGCCTTCCCCCATATGACGACGTCTACAACTTCACTCATACGAATCCTCACTTCCACACTCTCTTCCCGATCTCCTCTTCACTCTCTCTCCACATTCTTAGTCTTGAAACGAATCTCATGCTCTTTTTGCTGGACTCCAGTTTTTCCAGGGAGCTTTGAATCTGAGAAAGCCGTGGAGAATGCGATAGACGCCTTTTTGAAACAGCGAAAGCGACCGAGAGCTCGCCATTTTCTTGTAGGGTTTTGTTATTGTTGAGGAATCGGACATTGAGTGTGTGTGTGTGTGAGAGACGTAGCGTTTTTCATGATGATCGTGTGATTGTGTTTGTGATGGCAATGGCGGTAGTGGAGCCTCGTTTGTTGCGGATGGAGGCTTGAAGAAAATAGTTCCGTAGGGGTGTAGGTTACGGGGTTGCTCTTGCCATGGGCTGCACATCGTCTTCCCCTGGTATGCGCCGTCGTTTTCTTTTGCGTTTCGTTCTCGTATTTCGTGTACTCGAGTTTAGATCTCAGAAGTTGTGTGAYAGTAGTTAGTTGGAGGTTGTTTTCAAGTGGTAATGTGGTGAAGTTTGATGAGYGGCATTGTGTTTGTATGTATGTGTGTTTTAATGTGGATTTTGGTTGTGCGTGATAGCTGCTGTGCAAGGTTCGGGGCGCATTCAGACGCACTCGCAGTCCGAGGTTTTGGATTCCAAGAATCTGCGTATCAAGGTATAATGGAATTAGATTTCTACGGGATGGTAGTTGGAAGGCGATGTTGAGTGTTTGGTTTAAAATCCAATGTTTTTTGGTTTGTGAGTGTGCGAGTTCGTACGAACTACCGATTTTCCCGTKTGGCTTTTGCTGTTGTTTGGATTAGTGTGGGAATTCAATGGCTTCCTTGAGGTGGTTGCTGAGTGATTGTTGACTTCATTTTGCAGCTCGTTCTGTTAGGCGATTCTGGAGTCGGCAAGAGTTGCATTGTGTTGCGCTTTGTGCGCGGCCAATTCGACGCTTCGTCTAAGGTTCGCTTGCATTTGAACTGTATACTGGTCTTTCTAGCACTTGGTCGATTGGTTTGAAGGCTTTGGCAAGTACTAGGGGAGAAGTTGATTTATTATTGTGCATTTTCACACGAAGAGGTCGTTTGACTGTATTCGTGCTCTGTTTTTTCAGGTGACGGTGGGCGCGTCATTTCTCTCCCAAACTATATCCCTGCAAGACTCTACCTGTGTAAAATTTGAAATATGGGACACCGCAGGCCAGGAACGGTACGCCATATTTTCTGACAGAACTTCATGAAACTTGCTGTGCTAATTAACTAGGGGGATGAATTGTGTCGTAGTGCCACAGTTGGCCAGTTCATCGTTTAAGGTGATTGAGGAAGGAATGTTGTTGATTCTCACCGTTTTCGGCCTGCGTTGTTGAAATTTGACAGGTATGCTTCATTAGCGCCCTTATACTACAGGGGTGCGTCAGCGGCGGTTGTAGTTTACGACATCACTAACCCGGAGACTTTTCTGAAAGCTCAGTTTTGGGTTAAGGTCAGTTCCTTCAGTATAATTTTGTGATCASCAGACTACATGGAAGTCATTGAAGGCCTTTAGGGATATTTTCTCTTCTATGCCTTGAACCTCTTCACAGAGTTCTCTTGCAGCGATCTATTTTGAAATGTAGCACTGATTGATTTTTTTGATGGATAACAACAGGAGTTGCAGAAGCACGGTAGTCCTGTCATCGTAATGGCTTTGGTTGGAAACAAGGCCGACMTTGAAAGTCAACGTCAAGTTTCTCGCGAAGTAAGCATTGCACTGTTGCCTACAGTGTGGTCTATTGTTTGGTCTATTCTTTTTTTTACATTTTATGGAAACCTCGTTTCTGTAGAGATGCGATACGCTGTTCTGGACGGTGGTCATGAAATAATCGCTGATGTATAGAGTGCCTGCGGTTGAACCTGCAGGAAGCACAGGAWTAYGCGGAAAGCAATGGCATGTTTTTTATCGAAACGTCAGCAAAGACTTCTGACAATGTGAACGAATTATTTGAGGTAATTATATTTCATTCATTTTGCGAGCATGGCGTCCATTAGTGTCGTTGGTTTACTCATCATTGATTCAGTTCTGGGGAAGAGTGCTGCTCAGGTGACACCCAATGTATGTTCTATGGAGAGAATGTACCAGAGGTGTGCATTGGGGTGGTGGGTGGGTCAGCTGAGCAGCACTCGTCCCTGTCACTCTTAATTGATGTCTTAAATACTGTATGTTCTGTTAGTAGCATTTCATCGACTAGTCTCAGTCCTCACGCATCGTTGTGCTGAAATTGATGATAGTCTTTATARTGAGCTTGAATCAGTAAACTTGAATCTGAGCCCACATTCTGACACTGCTCCCTGGCAGCAATGCACTGAGGGCGACATTGCCAGGAAGCCCAAGCATCCAAGTCTGTACAGCGGGTCGAGAAATTCTTCTGTGTCCAAGGTTCATCAGTCTCGCAGAATTCACCCCGCATGCCGGGCCTGAAATGGTTGTGTTATCGTTATTTTGACAGGAGATTGCCAAGAGGTTACCTCGGGGACAATCAAGCTTGTCGAGGAATTGAACATTCTCTTCTCTAGAGCATTTTTCCCCATTACCACTGAATGCCAGAGTTTGGTGATTGTTGGTACACATTGTCAATAGTCAACAGTGCTGCTATTTGGCTGCTCTTTGTTTTGTATATACATATAATAAATTGCTTCTCCCTTGGTTGGATTCCTTTGCATCAAGTCGCAGAGACCAACAACGGGTTTTACAACTGTTCTTGCTGATTCAACTCGATGTTTCTGCTACACATTTTCAATTGTCAGTTACTCCGGACTTAAAAAGTCGTCTATTTGCATATCACTTTGAATCTTGTTCTATTCTGATTGACCTGCTTGATCTCGAAGTGTAGGAATGTATTCTACCGAGCTCAGGCATTTTCTACACGTAATGAGGAAACGGCCAATTTCACTCTCATGGACTCAGTTCGATGAACACGTGTCATCATGTGTTCTTTAGTTTCCGGATGGTGTAAGGGCCACTTCACACTATTAACAAAGGTCTGGAGGCTGAAACCCATAATTCAGCAATCATTTTGGTGGAAATTGAAGGCCTCCCTAAGTTAACCCTTGAACACTGCGAATAACATGGAATCAAACCCTGTAGGACAAAATTGCAACTTTTCATCCTCGGTATTACGAGTAGAAAGGGAAGATCTTTTCTAGTACTTTCACTTCTAATGAGGATATTTGGATTTTCAAAGTAGATGATGTCACACGGTATGAAAAATGCATGATTTCCACGTCCTTTAAGGGTTAAGTTACTCAAAATGCCCTCATCCCTCATCGGATTTCCATTGAACAAAAGAGATGTGCTCCTCCCTTCAATCTGCCTAGTTATGAACACCTACAGTATGAGCATGAGTTGGGGAAGCCATTGCTAAAGAATGGCACTCAGAAAAGTACCGGTATATTGTAAGCTTGGAAAACCTCATTTTTCTTTCAAACGCAATGAAGGTCATTTTGACAATCACAACCAAGTTATAGAAGTGAAAAATCCAAAAAATGCTATAGAACAAGATTGGTGATGTCTTTTTTAATAAAATTTCTCTTGCAAATTTAAGATATATCAATTTAAGTCCTTTGGCACTAGAAGAACGGGATGGGCATTGTGGAAATCATCCTTCTTGGTACTGTGTGATTGCTTATATCAATTGCTTATAAAGACTCGAGAGCATGCAGAGGTCAAACTTCTTTGTGAAACCTTTTTCTTTCCACACAAAATTTTAAGGATGAACATATGTACTTTTGACATACAGGATTGTGTATCATCCATCAGATGCTGAATGTCCAAGGGTTAAGATCAATCCAAATTTCCAAAATTGTGAAGATCTATTATTTTTTGAATAATAGTTTAACGATGAATTTCAAATGAAACTTGTAAAATACGATTTGCAAATAATATCCTTATTGTTGGATTAACCATTTTGCCTAGGATTTGCAAATAATATCCTCATGGTTGGATTAACTATTTGCGTGCCTATTTTCATTAGTACAATATTAAACTAGAAATTGGAAATTAATTGTAGATGGAATAAGATTAATGTTCACAAGAACATTTTTCTTTAGATTTAAATTGTTACATTGTAAGTACTAGTGTGCCCTGTGTCATTGCCACAATCAAAACAAATTCCAAAGCCAATTATAAATTTTTAACCCAAAAAAACTCAAAACTCAATAACTTTCTCATTAAGTGTCAAAACACCACGAATCAAACCTATGCAGTCCTCCTTGCTGAGGGCTTTTCAACAATACCAAACGCGCCATTGAGGGATGCATGGTTTATTTTATATATTTTTAGACCCAAAAATAACTCAAAAATCAATAACTTTCACCTTATAGGTCGAAATGCCACGAAACCAAGCTCATGCACCCCTCCTCACCGAGGGCTTTCCGACGGTACCAAGCATGCCACCGGGAGATGCACGGTTTGGGAGATCTCAACGTAACAAACAAACAAATTAAAGAAGAATATTCCATACTAACTTAATGTATAGATAGTGACTCTTTATGTTTTCTTTACTATATTTATTTATTGAAATCATTTTTGAAGGGTCAATTGGTGAACTAACAAAAGTTGCTTTTTGGAGCATATCATACTTGCACTATTGAAAGTACATATTGCAATATATATCTTGAATTCTATATCTTGACATGTAACAAGAATAGTAGCAAATCAATATCTTGCAAATCTATATTGTACAATTGTCAAAGAACTAACACAATAATCTACAAACAAGTAGATGGATGAATAAAACAAGAATATGTTTGCTYGGGACATGTTTGCATCCATTGTTCAAAATTTGAATGCTTGGTTTTGAAGTGTATAATTCAAATAGTGCAAGTTGCACYAACTGTTTTATATCACATTTTTCTACTAAAACAAAATTTCAATGACTTTAGGACAACGGAGATACTCCTTTCTTCTCATAGTAATCTAACGTAGTAGGCAGTAACTGCCTCTTTTGAGCGCATTGTGACAAACTATGTAATCACTAAACAAATAAAAATTGAATGATTTATTGTTGAAAAATGTAGTAATAACTCAATTAGTGTCTTGAATTAACTAAACCGACAAACATTAAAAATTGTTTCATTCGAGACAGTGAAGATCAAATAATACCATTTTGGGGGACAGACAAACGTTTCATGTGTGCAATGTCGCAGTGGGCGTGACTTAGCATCCGACCGGGAGACACCCTTCCAACTATTTAGAAATAGGACATTCATTTCCTGCCAGAACCGCATTTAGAAACAATCAGATAGCAATAGAACAATCAAGGCTATTAAAATTAATACAACTCATGGGGATCGATTTGTCGATTTGTTGCTATAAAACCTGGTGTCAAATCAATGTAGTTATTCAGCACAAGGGGCATGCCTAAGAGCCTCAACTTAACACCTGGAAATATGCAACCCAAATCCAAATTAAAATTCGTGTATGTCTCATCATCTAGCTATGCCTACTCTTTCTCTGCAAATGTATAGAATCCATTGAGGTCTTGCAAAATCATGACACCTGTTCTTCTTCAAGAACAACAATATATTTCGGAATCAAGTTYATAGCTTATGAGAATCTCCGCTTCATCGTCTACATCTACCGCTCGCTGAAGGGAGCTTGCATCAAGTCAAAAGCCTTGTCCAGCAGCTGTTTTAAGCAGCCAAATACAATCGTTAGGCACACCCCAAAACTTCTTCACTGACGAAGCGTCCATGAAGTGAGACATGTGCGTTGTGCAAACACGTCTCAAACACTCCGTCATTTCACGTAAAAGACTAGACTATGGGAGCTTATAGATCACACATTTGCTCAATATATGACCCAAAACTGCTTGCAAAAATAAAAAATTCTGACGGACGGAACTTTACTTGAAATCGGTCCTTTGCAAACAGAAATGATGTGAATGCGAAGAGATAGAGAAATTACCTTCCCAACTGTTTTCAACTCACGACCAATTGGATCTAGAGCTTTTAAGTTGACCTGACATTCAAAAGGGACCGGCCAGACCTACAAAACAACCTCATCCAGTTTAGTATCAGTTGTGGAGTAGTGATATACATAATCGTACATGCCAGTATAACTTGGTTCATCTAGTGTAGTTTCACATACACAATTGACAGGGACCACAAACAAGAAACTCCCATTTCAAAAGTAACAATCAAGGAGGAGGATCTCACTTGAAGCCCAAGAACCCTAACAGGCTTTTGTAAACCAGGAATAATGCAATCAGGTCCAGCTGGCTCCACATAAGCCTCACGAGCAAGACCGTAACCGATTGGATCTGGATGCTGTATTCATCAACATAAGACCACTAATTCGTTAGAGTATCTTTTAAAAACTCCAATCGGAATAAGAGTTCTGTCACTCTAAAAATTCCAAATAGTTTGTCTGTTCCACGAGTATCCGAAACAACTCAGAGAGTCAAGTCGACCGTTAGCAGCATTATACTGTAACCATCCCATCCAAAGCAATATGAAAGATTCAATCAGCCACCAACGCTGCCATCTTCGAATAGAGCAAATCTGATCAGACAGGGAACTATAACAACTACAACCACAGAGAATCTCGTCAAAACGCTACAGAAACACAATGCTGGAACGGATTTCCACTGGATTTTGTTTGATAGAAAGCTCCCGGTACAGGGATTTCAACGGCGTGCAGTACGCGAGGGTTTACCAATTCCTGCGTACGTCGGCTATGAAAAATGGCAGCAGCACCAGCTTTTGGATTTGTGGGAGCAGTGAATGARAGAGCGAGCTGTGAACGGGAGAGCAGGCTGTGAATGAGCTCTTGTGGTTTGGAGGTTCGGGGTCGTTTTACCGTGAGGATTATGTGGTCCAACTGTTTGGAAMTCGGTTTTCTAGGGTCGTGTGGATAGATATGGATGACATTCATCCGTTTGTATAATTTCAAAGAACACAAAGGGCGTACAACAGTAGTTTGCACTGGGAGTTTGCCCTTGAAGGACGGACTGGTGACCGTGGAAATTATCCATTTTGATACTTTGGGAATCACTAGTTTAAAATAATCGAAAAGTACTCATTGGAAGTTAAAGTATTGTAGAAGATCTTCCCTTTTCACATAAAATTTTGAGGATGAATAGTTGCACTTTTGTCCTACACAAATTGATTCTGTATCATGCATCAACGCTAAACGTTAGCCTTGACGTTCAAGGATTAAAGTGTGTTGTTATGGAGGGTCTTAGGAGCAAATTTAGACCTCTTTCTAACGAGATTCACTTTGCAAACATCATCCCTAACGCCCAAGTGCGGACATACCTTAAGTTAATTCGGCTAAGATTCGCTAACTATATTACATGAGGGAGGGTCATTGCAATAATAACATTTATAGTCATTGCGTTCGTAACTACTGTTAAAGCTCTAGATGTGG
The DNA here is from genome assembly GCA_006891605.1 of Pleurozium schreberi. NCBI lineage: Eukaryota > Viridiplantae > Streptophyta > Bryopsida > Hypnales > Hylocomiaceae > Pleurozium > Pleurozium schreberi. The sequence continues at coordinate 35,992 of VACF01001478.1, read as the reverse complement.
TACATCTTGAGCAAATGAAGAATATCATTAGGACCAAGAAGCTTGTTTAGAAGTCAATTTTAGACTACTTTGGATGGGTCTAGGTACATTATGTTAATTATTTTAACTTTTTTTTTGCAGCTGAGTGGTTGTCAATTCTTTGATTTTGTATTTGGCTTGGGCTGGACTGGGCAATTAATATTATCTTAGAAAATTTATTTCTTCAAATAGTGTTACTTTAGAGAGGTTCTATTGTAGTAGATATTAGATGTTAATCCTATAATACTGCTACAAACAATAGGTATCATTCCGTTGTAGATGATAGACACTATGAAATTTTGTGTAAAAAAAAGAGGGCATGTGGAAGATTCTAATCTCCAACGAGTACTTTTCTTAAGCAAATGATTCACATGGTACCTAAATAAATGATTGCAACACTGATCAACCCTACCATTGTAGGATCAATCTTGCAAAGATGCTACAGACCTATGGACCTAAAAAGGTATCTTGGATGACTTTAGAAACAAATAACGCACCTATTTGTTCAATAATTGGAGAATTTGGATGAAAATTTGACAAAAGGTCTTTACATTGGATGAAAATAGTTTCTCACGAATTTCCCTCAGCCCACGGATGAAACAGTCTTCATCCCATACTAAATAATTCCTATACTAAATAATTAATCAATTCGGTGTAGCCAATTTGAGCAAACAAGGACCCGGTGGTGCAAACAATGAGAACCGGAGACACCCTGCCCCGGTACAGAACAAGTGGCTACTGAGGAGTTGTGACACTTGGCAGCGAGTATATTGAGGTAAAGACTTGCTTGCTTGGCTTCCTCCACCATTCCGTCTTCCTTTGGCTGCGCACATCGATCCGTTTTCTTGCTCATTTCGATCCCATTTGCATCAGGTACATTCCGATCCTTGTTTCATTTCATGCTCACTTCCATGCATTCAGTTAACATCTCAAAAATCGCTCCCTTCGCTCACAGGTTGCGCCAGTTGGGATCCATTACTTACCAAATCGAGAGTGATCTCGCTTTCTGGAATAGCCGTTGCTTCAGTACTAATTTTATTGGATCCGTCGAGATTTTTGTTGTAAGAGTTGTGAGGGTTGGCGTGGAGGATCATGTGATCACGGCATTGCGTTGTTGAAGGATTTGTATTCGAGTGTGATGCTCGCAGTCAATGTGAGAGTTCGAGTTTATGCCATTCGGGATCCGCTTCCAAGTTGAGATCGAGTGATGCTGGTTTCTGGAATATAGGCGCTGCGTTTCGTTTGTGAATGTCATTAGTGATTTTCGTGTTCGGAGTTATTAGGGTTGGGTGCAGGGACATGTGCATTTGGCATTGCATGGTGGGAGGAGACGTAGTGACATACATTCGAATGCAAATGCTTGTAGCCAATGTGAGAGATGGAGTTTACGCAATTCGAGATTCGCGATCCGCTTCCTCTTCAAGTGTGATGTTGGTCTCTGGAGTACGCATTGAGTTTATCAGGGATTTTCGTGTTCGGAGTTATTAGGGTTGTGGGACCGGTATACGAATTTGGCATCGCATGGTGGGAAGATATGTAGTGACATGCGTTCGGGTGTGATGATCGCATCCAATGTAGAGGTCGAGTATAAAAGGCAATGCTTCCAATTCGAGTGTGATGCTGGTTTTTGGAACCGGGATCGGTTTCGTTAGTAATTTTTTTTCAGGATTTACTGTTAGGAGTTCTTTGCGTTATGTGCAGGATATGTGCATTTTGGTATTGCATGGTGGGAGGATATGCAGTAAGTGTGATGTTCGCAGCCAATGTCAGACTTCCTCGTTCTCATGGTTTTGTTCTTCGCAGATTTGAAGAGACACGCGGATCGGAGCCCTCTGGATTGATCGGTGWCACGATGGCTGAGGAAAGAATCCCGAGCAGTGTTGGCGACGAGAACAGAGAGCCGGAGAAGAAAGAGCTTGCGAAGGACCAGAAGAGCTTGACGGGMATGTCGGAGAAGGCGAAGGCGACGTTAGCCCCTCTCCTCGGCGGGATCAAGCATCACCCTGAGGTGGRAGTCGATTTAGGGCGCGAGTCGGGAGTCTCGACGTACGAAACGGTGCCTATGGGATCCACTCCCAGTTCGGTCGCTGAAGCCACGACGGACCCAAACCCTAATCTGCACGCTCCCTTTCAAGATGTCGGGCTGGTGCATAGTAGCAATGTGGTAAGAGAATCGGGTTGGAGCAGGCCGGGGCACAAATCGAATGAAGACCAATTCGTCTTAGATGGAAACTGTGATCCAGTTCACCACTTCCGAAGTACAACCCCGACTTCCGAAGGTGAGAATCCCTTCAATGGTTGAATRATCAGGGCGGCRACACCGTCCCSGAKCGGCTGCGGCTAYTACCAAWTGCATACYGAARGTGCATTGTAGATGATGAAAAACTCTAGATTGGAATGGAATCCAGACCTGGTGATAGCCGGGAAGTTAGTGTGTTCGAATGATACTCTCTTGGGTTGTACTGATTTTTTGTATTTGTAATGTCTTAAAATTCTCTTGATTCCCCTTGAAGGAACTCCTCTAGAGGACTCCCTTTGGTTGCGGCCCGGTACTCATCCAGGCCAAGCATTTTGAAAGAGTTCCTGTACATGTGTTCTGGTTTGTGATCAGCGTTAACTTTGTGATCCAGCAACAAATGCAGATTCTGGTGCAAAATTATGATAACCGTGGTCAACAGCTAGCATGACATCGTTAAATTATAGATATTCGGCTATTCCTATCAACTGAGAAGCAGGGCTTTAAAATCAACTCACAAGCAGGTCTTGTGACTGCAAAATCACCGTGCTCGTCCGATGCCAATAGGAGTGGATACTACCACTGACGACAATGTACTGTAATGTACGCTTTCCAGTGAAACGCATCGTCATATATCATAGGTCACGTCGTCTCCTTCGACCAGTGCGCCTAAAAATTGGACAAGTTTTCATAGAATTTCAACACGCCACAACAACTCCATTAATTACTCATGGCATTGGTTGCCTTAAGCTTAAACAATCACTTCAGTTGCTTTCAACGCCAGCTGCAAATCAAACAAAATCGACAGTCAACATCATGGTGTCCTCATCACAGAGAGAGACCAAGTCTTTATAATCAGTTAATATATACGAATAGTGTTGGTGACACTAGATACAGTTTTCAATGTGATGAGGACTCAGTTGCTACCAAGCCTTCATCTTGTATCCGCAATTACATGAAGTCCGTGTGACATCACGTACTAGAAGAACAAGCAGAAAAGGAAGTGACTGCTTCCGGAGGCGTACCAACACATAAAACGCGGACGATTCTCCCAAGGTCGGTGCCGGAAGGGTCCGATATATACCGACCGTAGAAAGATTCATGAAAGGTTTAAGGCAGATAGTAGTATGCTGGGGCCAAACTACGCTGGTGATAGACTGCTTCCATAGTCTCCMTCAGRTTCGCACCTCTWAAGATAGGACGAAGATCGTTCSAAGAGGTGCCATTCGTAGAGGCACCATAAGGCGGTGCTAGATGGTTTTGATACATTTGGTACCATGCCGCACCAGCTAGGAATGGATTGCTGTTGCCCTCARGCCCAGGAGTCCACACGAACGCACTCGCCCCGTTCGCAGGGTGGACACTAATGTCATTTGCAGGGAATGAAGAGCGGCAATTCTGGCAAACAACTTGAGAGTTCAAGAAAATGCTAATGTATTGGTACTGCATTCGACAAAAGGGGCAAGCCGTCCAAAATGCGTTACAGGGTACTCGAAAGGCTTGAGCACCTGTCGCTGGGCTCGCCGGCGTCCAGAATGCGTTGGGTGCTTGAGAGACTTCAGCACCTGGAGTTGGGGTTGGATTCGCCGTGGGCTTTTCACCTCGCTTCGAATCGTGCTGAGACCTTGTTGCCTCATCTGAAAGAACTCCATAAGCCTTCGCAATCAACTTGAATGCGTCCTCCGATTTCGCCTTCATTGACTCTTTGTTCTTGTCAGGATGCACCAATTTGGAGAGATTCCGATACTGCTTCTTGATTGTGCTATCATCCGACAGTGGCTCCACCTGAGACAAAGTGCAAAGTTTGAGGACCAACCCTAACCCTGCATTAACTGTCGTCCCACCCAAATGTGATATGATCGATCAAAGTGTCGATACAGATAAATTATGTCATTCTAACTATGCTGTTTTAATCAGGTAGCATAACCGTTGCTACATTTGCAACAACACACCTCTTCCATAATTCATCTATTGCCATATTGCACAACATGCAACTCTTCAAGCTAGAACTATTAGAAGGTTTCACTGAGAGTCTGCAAAGATGTTATTAGGATTTAGCAAGGAAGAATGAATGAAATTTTTGTGTGAAAGAGAGTGAGAAACAATTATAACCAATGAACTCTTGACACGATTTATATTTTGTATAACCACTGGAATAAACATTTGCATCATCGATTCATCGAGCTATAAATCACTGCTTAGCAAGAACCAATGGAAAACTGTCCGGATGCGCGCGCTTCCAAAAAYCAAAGACGGATGGAATTCTTAATTATTTAGTAGATGAAATTCTGAATTAAAGGAGTCATTAGACAAAGACATCCTAGGTCAAGGAGTTCTCTGTTCTCACCTCCGATCCGTCAGAACAACTCCCCACCAAAATCAACGAAAAAAACAGAAAATCATCGCAAAACTCTCTTGGAGCTAGTACAAAGAGAAAGCTAACAAGAAGTATTTAAAGTTCCCGAAGGTACCTGAAGAATGCCGTAGTAGTCGGGCTCGGGCTCATTAATCCCGACTTTCACCTGAGCTGCGATGTGGACATCCAAGATTGCCGACAGTTGAATCGCTCTTTTCAGACAAGGATACAGCTCTAGAGCTTTCCGAATGAACTCCTTCGCACTCACAAGATCCTTCATTGCAAATAATAGTTCCGCCCCGTTTGTGGCCCGATTTGCTTCATCTTTATTGCACTCCATCGTCAAGCCTTAAGCCTGAGGAGACATTTGAAAGACCACCTATACACATACACAGAGACACACACATAGACACATACAGACTCTCAGTTTGTGCTCTTTTGGCATGGACCTTAGACTCCAACGATACCATACAAAAGGTCACKTACGCAATATCAGCTCCACACTCCTTCAAGAATTTTCCCTTTGRAAAACTAACAAGACCACCTCTCCAGCGACAACGAATTATACCAGAACCACCTACAATCCTACTACTACCACTACAGACACCCCATGTTCCATTCTAAAAGCCATCTCTCCAGTTCAGCACCTCTCATGATCACAAGTGCCCCTGTCATGATCCGATCCTCCCCATCCTACACGACGTACATTGCTCATGCTCACCATGATCTCCAATTCCAGTTCCCCTACCCTAATCCAAGATCGCACACGCGCGCTTCCAATAAACGACGCGAGCTCCGATCCCAAATCAAGTCCTCACATGCACATACAGTACGTACGTAACACCCAAACACGACCCCGAAAAGCCCATTCAATTCGTCCCTGGCCAGATGCATGATCACTAGAACTAGCGTCAACAATTGCTTGATCAAAAGAAGGAGATATTGGAGATTGCACACTTACGAAAAGGAAGGAGAGGCAGCAGCGAAGGCGAAGGCCATGGAACGGGCGAAGACGATGAGTTTTCGACTCTTGAAGGAGGCGGGGAGGAGGCGGGGACGGGACGGGGAAGGAGAGTGACAGGAGGATTCCTTTTGGATTCTTTTTGGAAATTTTCACCTGCCCGCTGCCCTTCTCCAATTTGTCAYTGACCATTCGCTGGACAATATATCGTGCCCATGAAATGGGCCCCACAGGCTAGATTTACAGGGGAAAACGCAGGAATTTTTTACTTTTTGCACAATTTTTTATGGGCCCCGTCAGGAGACGCTTACGCTCCCGACGGGGGAACTTCGTCATTTTCCCATTGACGATCACACGGTTCAAAACACAATTTTAATTGATCCATTTGTATAATAGTAGTAAATATTTAAGCTTTCACTACCACTCAATATATACATACACAATATAATAGAATATCTACTTTACAAAAAGTGAATTGCAATAATAATAACAAATAGTTTTCACTTTGCTTTTTTATAAATCATTTTTTTTACTCTTTGTTTAAATAAATCACTATTAGTTTAACTATCACTTTCATTTTTACCTATACTCAAACTTTCACGTTATTACGTACAGTCTCTCATCATCAAAGCAAAAGTTACAATGTAATACAACTTAAAATAAATTGTAGCACAAAAGTAAAAAGGTAAATAAACGTAAAGGACCACAAAAAAATTCTTTTTTAACAAGAGTACGTACATTTCAATCTATAAATCTACAAAGATTATCTTTTATATTATATTATCTCTTATAGATCTCCAAAGATTATCTCTTACAATCATGGACATGGCTAAAGACATATTTATTTACAAAATCACTTGCACAAAGACATCACAAATTTACGTCGGCCAATCAATAGACCCCAATAGACGATACAAACAACATAAATCAAAGCCGCCATCTCGTACAAAGTCTGACGCAAAGAAATATAAACCATTTGAAGAATTCTTCAAAATGGAAGTTTTGTACAAATCTAAAAATAAGAATGAATGTGATAAACTTGAATTAGATACAATAACAACTCTCCAAACATTAGGGAAAAATGGATATAACATAACAAAAGGGAATCCTAGTAAAGATTATAAATTTAAATATTTACGTTCAAAAGATATTATTTAACCCCGAAGCGCGCCGGAGTGCAAAAAATGACACTTTGGATGAAACTGCTTAACTTCGAAGGACCGTAACTTCTTCATCCAATGTCCGAATTGAATAAAACTTGTTGGGTTGGGTAGCTTGAGAAGTCTACTTCTAGTGGTAAACGTTTCAAATCAATCCCATACTTACAGAATTTTTGGGAATCATTTTAGTACATGGGGTTCAATTCAAGTTCACCAAACTGCGTTTTGATGGATGCAACTTTGGGGGCTTGTTTCTCCTTCATCCAATGTCCGTTTTCAATAAAAGTTGTTGGGTTGGATTTCCCTTGAAGTCTAGTTCTTATGGTAAAATTTTCATGTCAATCTAAGTTGTTGGGAATGTTTGGAAATCATTCGAAGTTCTAAATCTTGACATTTTTGGATTACAGTGAACTTTGGCAGCATTTTTGCTTATACCAGTCTAGTTTATGTGGCTAAAATTTCATTTCAATCCAAGGTGTTATTAGTTTATGAGAAGCATTTTAGTAGAAGGGGGTTCAACCCAAGATCACCTTTTTGCAACTTTTTTCTTACTTTTTGATATTTCAAAGCCATTTTGTAGACACACTGAGTCATTTAAATGAAATTTTCTCTTACCAATGTGTTTATATGATGATTTTGAATCATTTAATAGTTTGAGTTTTTTTCATTTAAGTACATTTAGAAATAGAATTTCAACTGTAATGTGTTTTTAGGAAAATTTCAGCATAATTTTTCAATACTGAAACATTATGATCTTCCATTCTATGAGGTCAAATGACTCCAAATTTGAATCACGTCATCTACAACATGTACACTATAAGATTGTACGGTTGAGATTTGTATACCTCACTTACATTTAGACCTATAACACCTCAAAGGCAATGATGTTTTTGAAGCTAAAAAAGCTAGGGACGCTTAGGAGTTAACATTTTAAAGAAAATAATGTGTTAGTGACACTTTTTAAAAGCATTCTTTCACTTTTATTTTCCTTTTATTTTCATTATGATTTTCATTTTTATTTTGACTTTTATTTTAAGTTTAATTTTGACATCTTCCCTTTTACTTTATCTACACCATTTCGGGKATATATACATGAACTTCTATCATATTCAAATATATTTTCTTCTTTCTCTCTTTTGTTCTTGCATACAATTCTCCAWTATTAATAGCAATTATTATATTGTTGAGTGCATTAATTTCACAATTCTTTTATTTAACYATCTCTTTTTGAATTCACACTTCACGTCATAAATCCAAATGGCTCCGTCTGTAAAAAGAAATTACTCAGCCATCTTTTCAAAATTGAAAGAAAAGCATGGTTTTCGAACTAATGAATTATTACATACACCGAAGAACTGTTATCCAACAGCAAAGCAACAAATTTTATTAGACTTTGCTGGATTTAAAGACTTTGCTCATCCTCCAGGTTTTCAAAACTCTAGACAACTTCAACAATTTATAACAGACTGGGTAGAGAAGAAAAAAACATTTGCTAATAAGTTTGGAATTGACCCTTGTCCCGGATACTGCAAAATATTATTCGATATCTACGATATTGAATATAGCACAATAAAAAACACATTGACCAAATTACAAGCAAGAAAAATGTTAAAGCCAATACTTTCTAGCGAACTATCATCATTTCAAGCTTACCAATTCAAAGTAATATACGACTTGTGCGATGATGACTGGAAAGATCTATCCTTCGAACGGGCACAAGTTTTAATTCAAGAAATGAAAGATTCTATAATTGAACCTGAGGAAGAGAAAACCAATACTTCAAACTCAAGCCCCCTACAAGAAGATGTTGCAGAAATTCCACCTCGCTCTAAACGATCTAGACATTACACATAAATCACACGTACTCTACAAATAGTCTACGTCGATTCACTTATATAGTTATTTTCAATGTTTTATAGATAAAGACTATTAATACAAATTTTTAATCTTTATGATAGATCTTTATTTTTTGTGCCGATTTTCATATTTCATTTCAAATGTTCCATGCACATTTATAATTCACAAGCCGTGTAGGAAATTCTGTAGGGGATTTTATTTACTTTTACGTCCAATATGTGTAGGAAATTCTGTAGGGGATTTTATTTACTTTTACCCTCAAACATTAACCTGAGGGGCCCATTTCATGGGCACGATTTAGTATCCTGTTGACCATTTTGTTATGGCCCCCAAAGGATTGAGCTCCATTTTTTGGCAACATAGAATTTTTAGGGAGCTCGCTACAAATGGGGTTAATATTTGTTTTTCTTTGAAATTTTCATAGAGCATGTGGACAAGGAATATGATTAAGGCCCAACGATTCAGTTTATAACTTTTGACTGCATGATTTGAAAGTTATTGTATAATATGTGATTTTTAAAAATTTCCGACAAGCAGTCTCAACAAATCATAAAAAATCAATCTTTTTAGAAACAATAATTTTTAACCTGATATTTTGAAACTTTTTTTGGAGATAGAATAAATAATTAGCTTTATGAGAATATAATTTTTTTTTTCAATCAATGATCGAGAACAAAAGTTATGCCCAAAACAACTCAACACAAGGAAGAGGGGAGAGGAGGCAGCAAAAAAAAGTTTCAAAAATGTGAATTAAAATTTTTTTTCTTGTAGATTATATTTTTGCCTAAATAGAAAGCATTGATTCATTTGATTTGGAGTTGTTATGAGAAAATTATGGAAAATCTTGTTTTTCGGGCAATTGGAGCATCTTCTTGAAAAAATATCTAGTGTGATTCATTTCTGAATGCAATTTTTACAATTTTAAGAAAAAAAGTTCCTTGTAGTTTAAGGTAAGACATCCCATTGTGGTCAGACTTTAGAGTTTGGCCTCATGCTACTGTTGAAATTTTTCAATTTTTTCCCCACTTAAAGACAAGTGTGAGAAACAACAAGTGCAATTGAAATTATATTTTTTCGATAAAGTGTGAATTTGCTAGGAATTTTTGAAGTGTTCACTTTTCCATGGCTCAACAGGGTTTGTAGACCACCCCACAGCCAACAAAATCTAAATCCATGATGGTCATCTCACTACCTAATGCAATCACAATATTTTCTAACATGGACCCGGGCACCGATTGAAAAAAAAAATTATATTCCCACAAAGCTCATTAGTTTTTCAATCTCCAAAAAAAGTTTCAAAAAATCACATAAAAAATTCAGCCCGTAGGTACCTGCCCGAAATCTCATTTGTCCCCCGAGGGGACAACGGTCCTTTAGGGGTTAATGAGATGAAAATTATGAGGAGATTTAGTTTGCACACAATTATGGATTCCCTACTCTAAAACAAACTTTGAAGTCTTATATTTAAACTTAATTATCAATATTTTTAGAAAAAAATAAAATTATAGGATTTAGATTTTTTTTATTAAAACATTACAACCATTGGGATTCGCATTTTTCAATTTCATAACTAAATTATCAACAATTTAGTATTTTGAATCATTCTCTAATTTTTTCTACTTGCTATTTTTTTTCCTATATGTTGTAAAATTCCAAATGATCTGAAATTTTTTAAGCATGCAGTCAACTTGTGTTGAAGAATGATTCCAAAGAAGCACCACCAAATGTAACCTTGTGAAGTATATTTGCCCTATTTTTTGCAAGGCCAAAAAATATATTTCTGTCAATTCAAACGCTCATTATCTTGCAATCTACACAGTGGAGATTTTTGAAATTTCTACACATCTTTTCAAACTAGAGGACTACAAGATCCTACAATTACAATTTTTGGTGAATTTTTTGGAAATAAGGAAATGCTCTTTTCCTCATATCTTTTTTTTTCCAACTCAAAATGAGTTGAAAAAAATTGCACATCAATATTATGATGATATGTACTCATGGAAAAAAAATCAACGTTCTTGAAGCACTTTTCATCATTCCCATTTCAACATTTTCATTTCAATGTATGTAAAAAGTACTATCTAATTGAACATCTTTCATCAATCTTGTCAACAGTGGCATTTTCTCAAACATTGTGCAATTTTATTGATCTTTTTTTCAGAGGAAAGCTACATAGGTTTTCTTTCAACTCAGCAGTGGCAATCATCAAAATCATCCAACGCAAATGAGGAATTATGCATGTAACAAGAGCTAGTCAAGGAAACAAGAAATATGCTCTAACACCTCCGTTCCTTGACGGGTTAATATTGCAATGAATTTGAAGATTGAAGCCATCCATATAATTAAGAATAGGACTAATGTTTGTTGTCTTGAATTGATGCAAGTGATYAAAGTGAATGCCACCACACTACGTACAAGCAATGAACCCTCACATTTTAGAATTAAAGAGTGCACGATTTGATGTATCAAACTGAGCTACATGAATGACCCTCTACATATGGACAACTTACTTAGACTTCCAATATGCGGAAGACAAAATTTTTGCAAATCACATTAGTGTGAACCCCTTTGCTATTCATTCCTTGAAATAGCAACAAGTCGTGGGGTGAGTGGAAAAAGTCACAAAAGACAAAACGTGGAGCGAAGTTTGCTATGAAAAATAGACCATTTTCAGTGAGAAGCAACACACGCAATTGGCAATTAATATTGAAATAGATAAGTAACCATGTAAAATTAACCCGTGAATGCTCAAACTGCGCTTTTTGGCAACATAGCAATTCTAGGCAGCTCACTACAAATGGAGTTTTTATTTATTTTTCTTTGAAATTTTCACAAAACATTTTTCCAAGGAATATCTTTAAGGCCCAACAATTTTCATAATTTTTAGGTGCATAGTCAAGAAGTTATTGTATGGTTGTAGTTTTCATTGCTCGGCGGGCAGCCCAAGCAACAAAAAATTTCTTTAAAATTTTTTTTTTCTAAAAATAAAAATTTGAAACAGGTTCTTCAGATTTATATTTAATTGGAAAGTTTTGAATCATTCTATATTGATCATTGAGTTAAAGTTTATGAGGAGTATTAGTTTGTGGTAGTTTGTGGTAGTTTGTGGGTAGTTATAGAATCTCTACTTTACAAAAAAGTGTGAAATCCATTATTTAACCCTTAAAGGACAAACCTATAACCACTGATTCAGAGCCTTGGTGCTCATCACTCAATTTGTTACCATTTTGGAAATAGATTTGTGAGAAAAATTTTATGTTTATTTTTCAGAGATGATATTACATGTCTTCTGTACTTCAGAAAAAATTTAGATTTTTTTGAGGAAAATTGATTTTTATGAGAATTTTTGAAAAAAAGTGAAGAAAAAATCACATTAAATAGAAAATTACTTCAAAAAATCTGAAATCTTCTCCATGTGTGTACATTACAGTGAAAAACATCATGGTGTAAACTCAATTTCCATGTCATTCTATAATTAGAATAAAATGAACATTGAAATCTTATCCAAAGTTCAAACTGCAATAAAATATTCAATATTATGAATTTTTCCAAAATTCCAATTGGAGTAGAAACTAGAGTAGATGGCCTTCATTTTGTTAGTTGGTCTCAAACTCAAAAAATATCATTTATTTGAAGAAATTTCAGATTTAGAACAATGAGAAGCAACTTCTCAAAATACACTAAAATAGCAAATTTGGCCATCCGTTTTTTTTAGTTACTTCTCAACTACATGAAAGCAAGCCCTAGTTATACTAAAAATTCAATTGAATAGTCTTTGTAACTCAACATGAAAGGTCAATAGAAAAAAAACGGATGAAAAAACTACTTCTAAACTCTTCTAAGGACCCTGGACTGTCATCCAAACGCCACTGAATGGCACTGGCGGTAGTCCAGGGTTAATTCAATTTATAATATATTTGGAAAAAAATAAAAATATTAGTTGAAGATAGTTTATTACAACATCTTAACCATTGGGATTGGCATTTTTCAATTCCATAAATAAATTGTTTATAATTTAGTATTTTGATTCATTTTCTACTTTTTTCTACTTATTATTTTTGTCCTATATGTTGGGTCTTGGTAGCAAGCTTTGGATACCCCATGTTTACTGTCACAACCCAATTTAAAAAAATATCTCATTTTTGAAGACAAAGTTCTCACTACAAAATGTGGTTTTGAGAGAGATTTGGCATTGAATATGAGCCTTAAACTAAGATGATTGAAATGTACAAACAGCTTAAAAGAAATGTTTTATGAAGGCCAACTTTTATTGTCCTGATTCATATTCAGGAATGATGTGACTCTGACTTTTAGATTCAGGAATAAAAAGGAATGGATTTTTTTGTCAAAAAGTATTTCTTGATCACTTTTCTAGTTTATTATGTTTTAATAACCAATTTTGAAAATTTATAACTTAATATGGAATATTTTATTATTTTTTATTATTTTTCATATAAGCATAAATAACACAATGATGGGCTACATCTAAAAGGAATTCAAAACTGAATATTTTTGTGGTTTCAAATTTGAAATATGAAAAGTGAGTTGTCAAGTAGTGAATAGAAAAAAAATAATGGTAAAAATCTTTTGTTTACATATATATTTTCTATTAACATGATATCAGCTATTGAATCCTAATAAATTTGAAAATAAAAAATAAAATATTAAGTAAGTTTTGAATATTAAAAATAGTATGGTTATATGTGTTTTAACAAAAAATAATGATCTTAAAATATTACTCTCATTTTTATTTGTAAAATTTGATTCCTGAAAATTATTTCATTCCTGTTCCTTGGTTCCTAACTGGGGTACCCCAAGCTTGCTTGTACCCTGTTATATAATTCCAAATGATTAGAAATTCTTCAAGCATGTAACCAGCTTGCCTTGAATACTCAATCCAAAGAGTAACCATCATTTTGGACATTGTTTCATACAAATGTGACCTTGTGAAGTGCAGCTGCCCGATTTTTTGCAGGGCCAAAAAAATGATTGTTGTCAATTTAAATGCTAATATCTTGCAATCTACATAATGGAAAATTCTAAAAATTTTCCCACATCTTTTTGAACCAGCGTACTACAAAATCCAATGGTTACAAGTGTTAAAAAATGTTTTTTTTCTAAAATTTGGTACTTGTTTTAGAAATGGCATTTTTGGAGCCTTTTAGGGGTTATACCATCCTAAACCGTAACATTTAGAACATTTGTTGTTGTTTATAGTTGGTATAAGTTTACACCCTTATATGACCTAACTACATTATCATGTAACCAACATAGTTTATCATTAGATGAGAAATGAGGCTTCTAGAGGGTCGTTTGGGGCATGTTCCCGTTGCTATTCTCAATGCATTTATGAAATAGACGGCTTTTGTCAGAAAAATAAATAAATTAATAGAAAAATAAGTAAATAAAATAAAAAAAGGTAAAATTTTTGGTTTATTTCCAAAAATGGAAATCTTACGTGGTAGTTGCTTCGCTACGTCAGGCCGCTGCTGTAGTGCTTCGAGAACATAAGAACGCAGCTAGGAACTTGCAACCCTCGTTGAGCCTCAAAAAACATCTAATGACTCGACTATAATGAACAATGTAGTGAAATTATATTAATATGATAACCAATTAACAGATTGTTATAAGAGTCATCGTTACTATTGTTACTAACTTTAATTAAACATTTTGAACATTATAATATCAATAATTATGTGACACATCATATTTATGTCCTATAGTGTTGCTAATTGAAGTTTATTATCACAGTGATATTTGATAATGTTACCATTATGTTATACCCTAATGCTAATTAACCATAAGTGTACTACAACATGTGGAGTGATAATTTTATAACCAGTCACAAATTTACATGTCAGGATGTCATAGCTATCATTATAAGTAAATGCTATTTTATTACCAATTACTAATACCATGCCTTACTAATATCTACAAAACAATGATAATAGACTCCAATGGATATACACAAATCTAATTGTGGTTTGCATCTTGCCGTTGAAAGCAATTGAATTGCATTGGTTGCAAACATCACATTCGAATGTGTCACTACATCTCCTCCAACTAAGGTAGGAGCACCTAATGGCGTCGGTTTCTTTACATGATAGCCATTTCTGGCGAATTTCATAAAAATGGCAGCATTTCATTATTTTGGCACTTTTACAATTCAGACCGCGCGGTCTCAAATCTAAATCCCTCATAGATTTTTGGAATCTATACTTGTCTTAGATTTCTGAAATCTATATTTGTCCTAGATGTTTCACACCGCACGGTCTGAAATCTAAATGGGTCATAGATTTTTGACATCTATATACGTCGTAGATGATATAAAATCTATGCTTGTCCTCGATTTCACTTAAATAGTTCAGACTACAAGGTTGAAAATGGCACATGGAATACCGCCAATTTAATGAAATTCGCCATATTTCAAATAATTAATGTACGTGAATTGTAGATAGCTTATTTTTTTTTTACCTAAATGATAAGCTATCTACATTCTACCTACAATTATGTTCTAGAATCAAGGTATGTTCACACTTGATTTTAAATAGTGTTGACGGTGAGGGTCTCATGAACGAATTTAGATCTATTTTTGGACCATATTCACATTGCAAACATTACCCCTAACACGAACTGAGAAGAGACCTTCAATACCTTACATAGAAACTGACACGATTAGGTGCATGGACACCATTGGGTGCTCCTACCTTTTGCAATGCCAAGTGCACATGTCTTGCACCCAACCCTAATAGCTTCTAACACGACAATCACTAAAGAAATTCACAAACGAGCCTATTCCAGAAACGAGCATCACTCTCAACTTGGAAGCGGACATGGAATGGCATAAACTCAAACTCTCACATTGACTGCGAGCATCACACTCGAATACAAATATGGCAAATTTCATCAATTGGCAATATTCCATGTGCCATTTTCAGACCGCGCAGTCTAAACTGTGATAAAAAAAATGTAGGACAGACGTAGCTTTTCAGAAATTTGCGACATATATAGGTGTAAAAAATCTATGACATATTTAGTTTTCAGACCGCGCGGTCTGAAACATCGAGGACTATTGCAGATTTCAGAGATCTAGGGCAAGTATAGATTCTAAAAATCTATGACAAGTTTAGATTTCAGACCGTGTAGTCTCAACTATAGAAAGTGCCATAATAACGGAATACCACCATTTTAATGAAATTCGCCATAGATC
Organism: Pleurozium schreberi; assembly: GCA_006891605.1. Classification (NCBI taxonomy): domain Eukaryota; kingdom Viridiplantae; phylum Streptophyta; class Bryopsida; order Hypnales; family Hylocomiaceae; genus Pleurozium; species Pleurozium schreberi. The sequence goes on along the minus strand of VACF01001478.1, from coordinate 20,194 downwards.
CTTCAACAACTCAATGCCTTGCTCACATGATCCTCCACCCCAACCCTCATAACTCATACAACAAAAATCTTGACCGATCCTATAAAATTAGTAATGAAGCAACGGCTATTCCAGAAAGCGAGATCACTCTTGACTTGGGTAATGGATCTCAAGTGACGCGTCTTTTTTCTTGTATTTCCGCACATGTGTCTACTACCAATCGGTACCGTCAATTACTGCGGATCTTTTCTTAGGTGATAGTCTAATTAGAATGAGTATGGAAAGGTTTGGATTTTTGCAAACACAGGCTGGGCGCTTAGGGGTTAATGGATTCCACTACTCCTTTCGGGGGGAGCGAAATGGAGCTAGAAAGCACCATTTCAGAGTGAAAATCTGTTTTTTTGCCAGAAAAAAGTAATTTTTTTTTGCCAGAAAAGTTTCAATTGTTTGGGTTGCAACTTGTGTGTGAATGATGCATCCAAAACTAATTGGTGGGTGATCAACTTCCGTGGCTTTTTTGTAAAGAAATTTGAATTGCTAAGAGCATTGCCACTGATTGAATTTAGGCCAGATTTAGGCTAAGGTCCAAAATGTGGTCTCAAAAACCATGTAACCAATATTAGGATTGCTCTCAACTTGTAGGATTGCTCGATTTCAAGAGTTGCTTGGTCATCTAGCCTTTCCAAAGTAATCTAAGAGCTTAACCTTTGAAGGATCAAGGCCTTCTTTCGTTAAAAACTCACTAGAAACTTCCATTTCTATTGCAAACTGCAAAAATAAAATAAAATTTGAGTTTATTTTGCATATTTAACACTAGGATCTTGTACTAAACTAGTATGAAATTGTTTGAAAGATATTTTAGAAACTTTGACTATTTTGATTGCAAGATATGTTTGCATTTATAAAAAAAAAATGATTTTACTTGCTCCTTGACTAACTAGATTATTTGATTGTGAATCCTCTTAACTTTAAGTTTTTGCTATATAGATTTTGAATTAGAAAATTTTATATTAAAGAATTGAGTTGAGAGTGTGGGCCAAAACACACACACTCGCACACTTGATTTTCACTCTTTAAGAAATTGTTAAGTAGAAGTAGATATAAGGTAGAAGGAAAATACAAATCGTGAAAATCAAAACACACTAATCCTAACAATGAGATTATTCTAGTAAAAACCTAAGCTATGTAGAACTTTTTTTCCAAAATTGTAAAAATTGAGTTAAAAAATAGATTCAATACACAATTTTCTCTAAAACATGCTCTACTTCTCCAAGATGCAAGATTATATATATATATATATATATATATATATATATATATTATATTCTTATATCTTAATCTCACAATATACCATGTACCATATCTTAATATCTTAATTGAATCTAAATTACTTATTTACATCTTTAGAATTTATTTCAAGGGCGGGGAGCTTGGTATTTTTGAGAGGAATGTAGTTGTCCCTTTTGAGTGGATAGTCATAACTTTGTTCATCATTAACTTTTGCATGCTTTGATCACACAAACTCTAGGCAAACAAAAAGCCCCATGCCTTGCTTCAAGGAGGTTTTTGATTCTCCCTTGGGTTGCTTGCAAGACAGGAATGTTGATTAATGATCAAGAAGTTTTTTTTGAAAAATCCAAGAGTTACTTAGGAACAATGAGAAATTAATTGAACAAAATATAGCCTCAAACATTGAACACATGTAAGGTAACAGGTCCAGAAATCGCCCACCTAAAAGCTGAAACTGAATTTGAGGGAGGCAAAGCTTCTTGAAATAATTTTCAATAAATTTTCCTTGAAAGACAAGTGGAATTGGCATCTAAGCCAAGTTGTTTTTTTGGAGCTTTGTGGAATTAGATATACAAATTTGAAGTTGAAAATGGCATAGGGTTTTTGATTCGTCTACCTTCTAAAATGTACATTGTTTGTACATAGTTGAAGGCTAAGAAAAAGCAACATGTACATATGGTGTACATTTGAGGATGTGGTCGGTTCTAAATGCCCGCTAGCTTTCAGAGCCTCCTACCTTAAGGCTTGTTCGCATGAAGGACCCGACCGGACCTCCAACAGGGCTTTGGGGGGTTCGCATGCAGGAATTGGCAACCCAATTCCCGATATGGAGCCCCGGTCCCTCTGTGGCTCTTCCATCCTTGAATTTGGGATTTGCAAACCCGCTCTCCTTCCCATCAACCTGACTTGGTATTTACATAAAAAAATATTCTCCACTTGTCTCCTTGTCTCTCCTATTCCAAGACTTGTCCTTGTGGCCCACCTCTTTCATTGGGGTCCGGTCCTTCATGCGAATAGGCCCTTACTTTGGGAGCACATGATATGCACATGATATGGTGTGACTGTACCTGAATGTTACTGAACTCCATATTATCACGTGAATCATTTATATCGACTTGTCTGTGACATTACAGAGGTGAAACCCAATGCAAAGGGCGAATACCAAAACCCTAATCCCGAAGTGACGAAGTTCTCCAGGAGCATTGGTGTTGGGCGGAGCGACGATCGAAATCGTCGTAATTGCTTTTCGCAATTCTCGCAGAGCATCATGGATGCGCTGGATCAGTTGGTAACGCAAGTGCAGGCGCTCTCGGGAAGTGATCAGGATGTGGCGCATCTTCTCACTTTGCTCAAACAAGCCGACGAGCTTCTGCGCACGCACGTCCCCCGYCTCAGCTATGCGCTCGCTGCGCTTCACCCCGCCAAGCACTCCCTCGGCTACCTCTACTTCCTGTACGCCCTCCCTTGTTCGTYAATTAACGTCATTCTGAAGTTGATTTTTTGGTTTCGAGGCATTTCAGCGTTTCTGGTATGCTATTCGTTGACCGTGTTGGATTAGGGATCGATCTGGGAGGTCCTGGACGGCATTGTCTTAGAATAATTGACCTGGTTTTGGGATTAGGTTTTGTGGAAGTGCGTATTTCTTCACCGGTTTCTGTTGTGAATTTTCTGGTTGAGTTCTCGGAGAATTGATTTCGAAAGCGGTTGACCCTTTTTGCACTCGATTCTGGTGTGATAATTACGAGGAACTGCGGCCGAGAACTTTTTTGTTATCGAGCTCTGCGTCTATCTGGACTTTTTTTTCAATATTTTCAATTTCATCTGAGAGGTTACTGCTCAATAACACAGGATGTTGGAAACTGATATCCTAAAAGGCAGCCCGGGAAACTTGAATGTGGAATTTTCGACTGTTCTTCGTATCAGTGGTGTTGAAGGACCTAATTTTGTGGTTAGCTTTGGTTGGAGTTTGACGGTTTTTGATATGATTATTCTGTGGAGTTTACAGTGAGGCTCAATCGTCGGGGACATTGACTAGGGAGCAGTCTGAGAGTTTTTTGGGACAGGCTTCGGCATTTCTTACTGCTTGTGCCRCAGAGCAGATTCGAGCAGCACCTGACAAATGTAAGTTTGAATTGCGTTTTGTTTATTTTACCAGCAGTCAGTTACGGTTTCAGTGTGCTGCGTTCTTGTGGGAAGGCGGAGTGGTGGTAGCKTTACCGGAAAGCTGAATATTCTCTTTCTTAATGTTTTTAAGAGCGTTTTTGGTTGCCTGTTTCGATTCTGATTTTAAGTCCTTTCTGAAGCTGTAAGTACTCRAATCAAACCTGAATAACGTTAATTAAGGTTCAAATCATTACTGAATTACAAACTGGRGAATGAGCATACTCCGTTTTCCGGTAAAGCTGAGTGGTAGGAGTGCTGCGGTTCTAGGAGGGGRTTACGAGGCCAAGTCTGTCATTGGAGTTTAATTGATCTGCTTGAATCTGTACTGCCATGATAATAACCGACACTTATTTGCGTTAAGAGTGTCCTCTGATTGTGAATTTGCAGTCAACATCATTTGCCGGAGGCTGAAGGAGCAAGCTATACACTTGCATGAACCCATGCGCGCTATTCTTYCTCTGCAGTCTGCAATTCGCAAACTCCAGCCTTCCAGTGAATACTTGACTGCAGTACATTCGGATTTTCTGCAGATATGCTTACTRTGCAAATGCTACAAAGCCAGTCTTAGTATCTTGGAGGATGATATATTCGAAATTGATCAAAAGAGAACCGCACTTGTACCTCGGGACTTCCTTCTGTATTGCTACTATGGGTATGTTCCGTACGTACCTTATTACATATCATGAACTATTCGATATTTTCCTTCCTGTTTTTCTTCGTGTGTTGGAACGGGCTCCGAATGTACACTTCTGTGATCGCCGTGACTGATGAAACTTGCTACGATTGCAGGGGAATGATCTATATTGGTTTGAAAAACTTCTCCAAGGCATTGGAGTTCTTTCAGCATGTACTGCATCTCTAATTTTATACCAGTACATTTCGTTTGTTTGCTTCGAGTGCATCAWATGTGTCGTTCGTTCTACTTTTCTGATTTTTTATATAGGTGTACCCTTGTTGATATTCAAGGACTGTCTTTTGTTGATCAGGCAATCACTGCTCCTACGACAGCTCTGAATGCAATCACGATTGCAGCTTTCAGAAAATATGTTCTGGTGTCTCTTATTCAAAACGGTCAGGTTTGTAAGAAATTTTCTCGAGCCTGTTCTTAGGAATTTTTCTGTTAAATTTTACTGCTTATATCAGGTGCATTGTTGTTATTGGTTTTTGAGAATCAGCGGATCGACCTAAATTTAGATATTGTCACTTTCTTCTGCAGGTGTAAACACTTCAAGGAGGACGTTAGGTTAAATGTTTGTTGTATTGTGTCTTACAATTTTCGCAATCTATTTTGTATGGTACAGGTACCTCCTTTTCCAAAGTATACTCCTGCGGTTGTTTTACGAAATCTGAAATCATGTGTTCAGGTACACGAACTAGTTACCCATTTTTTGGGTGATATTAATGCATTTCATCTTTTCCCTTCGCCCTTTTTACAATAGGCTTTGAATGAACAGAGGATCGTTGTCACCATAGTTGTGGCGTCTAAAGATATCTTGTCTGATTTTCATCTTGCATGCTCATGTCTTCACGAAAGCCATTCATGGTTTGCGAAAAAGCTAATAAGAGGTTCCGGGAGGCAGATGGTGATGGTTTAGTTGTTCCTACAACTGAATTCCTAGTCAAATGCATTTGCTGGGAGCTCTTAGACAGGTTAATCTAGTATTGAGATGGATAAGGTGGCTCATTGGTGCTGATCTGGGATACGTCCCCCGCATTAGTAATTCCGTTCAATTTAATCCATATTCATTTTCTTGGATTGATCTTTTTCTGCATCTGTATCCCGATTAATGCTTTCCTCATGTTTTTATTTTGACAATGGAGACAGTCCTTTGACCATAGATCTCTTCATCTGGTCTTTGACAGAAGGATTCATGTTTCATGCAGATTGGAAGAGACCGGCCACGTTATGAGCCTGAAGACTTCGAGCTAGTGCCTCAGAAGATGTACACAAATCTTTGACTGGGTTTTCTTCACATATAGCAGCCTAGCGATTGACATGCAGGTGCAGTAAGTCAATCTTGGCACAAATTCTAGAACCCTATTGGGTGGTACAGTGTATATGATTCATTTTATCGAGGAAAAGYGACGTCAGCCACAGCTCCTAGTGTTGCTTGTCAGTAAGTTGCAAATGGAGTAGTTGAGCTTGTTTTGTACATCTTAGCTTATGGTTGTATGTGGTTTACTACATGACTCGCAGTGGGCACAAATTTTCATGGATTTGAAGGTCGAATTGGGAATGCTGTCATCTGGAGTTACGTCCTTTTTGATAGAAAATTATAATGAGAAATTGTACAGCGTTTTGGTTGCTCAGAATTTTCTGCTACTTACGCTGGCTCTACCGCCAGCTTTTTTTTTTTCTGAGCAGTATTTCAATGAGCGTTTGGAACTGTTGGCAAGGTATTGCAAGCTTGAGATTGTTTGTCTCAATGAACTTAATGTTCATTTCATATTTGTTGGTATCATCTCATGTAGGTGCACTCTGTTCAGAACTTACAGAGGTTTATTGGCTTATAGATCTCATGTAGGTGCACTCTGTTCAGAACTTACAGAGGTTTATTGGCTTATAGAGGGTCAGATGTAGTCATAACCTTTGTAATGTGACCCAGTCTAGGACCGGTCTGACACATTGGCTTACAAAGGTTTATTGGCATATAGAGGGCCAACTTAGAGAGGTTCTATTGCATTAAAATGGGGGCTTGTGATCTCCCTGATTAGGTGAATTGTTAGAACTTTGTAGTGCTCTTGGTAAGCTCTGTTTGAAACAGTGCTACAATTGTGTTACTGGTCATTACAGCTTGTTGCAGTTTGAATACAAAATAGAGATGTGSACCAAAAATCCATTCCTCATTTGGACTTTCCTATAGAGTCAGTTCTCCACCAAAATTTACAACTAACTGTAAATTTGAGGTGTAGGCACTTTGCCATATTGTCCTTTTAATCCCCACCAAGCACAATTTTTCACTTATCTTTCACGAAGAATGTGTCATGTTCATCAACATCCAACAACTTTGTTTTGGCTCTAAATTTGATCTTGAGAACCTAGAAGAGTTTGAAATCAATCAATTAATACATTGAGACGGTTTTGGATATGTTGATTTTGGGTACATTTACTTCATTGGTCTTTTGGATGTCTTTTTTACATGGAATTGGAGGGGAGGGGAAGGGAGGTAGGAAAATTACACAATCATACATTAATCCATAAAGAACCAAGTTGAGTTTTTTTTGGCAACATAGCAATTTTTGGGTAGCTTGGTACAAATGGATTTCTTTTTTTCTTTGAAATTTTCATACACTGACATGTGGACAAGGTTTCTCTTTAAGGCCCAACAATTTTCATAACTTTTGACTGCATGGTTAAAAAGTTATTGTATGGTATGTTTTTTCCCAATGAGGTAGTTCAAGGAAGTCAAATAAATTCTGCTTTTTCAAAAATGAAAATTTGAAAATGATTTATTAGATTTATATATAAGTAGAAAGCTTTGAATCATTCCATTTGAATTAACAAGGGGTTTTAGTTTGCGGGCAGTTATGGATTCTTTACTCTAAAATAAACTTTAAAACCGTTTATTTAGCTCAATTTTCAATATTTTTTGAAAAAAATAAAAGTGTACTATGTGGATTGTTTATTACAACATTATATCCATTGAGATTGACGTTTTTCAATTCTCTCACAAAATTCTCAACAATTTAATATTTTGGATCCTTTCCTATTGCTTTCTACTTATTAGTTTTTTCCTATACATTGTACAATTCCAAATGTATATTTGAATTTTTTTTAGACACATAGCCATCTTGCCTTGAAGAATGAATCCAAAGGACATTTACCAACATGGATATTTTTTCACACAAATGTGACCTTGTGAAGTGCAGCTACCTTGTTTTATGCAAGGCCCAAAGAAAGACTTTTGTCAATTCAAAGAGTAGGAAAGTAGTAGAAACATAGACTTACAAAGTGGGGATGGTATGATGAGGATGAATGGTCCGTGGTCATTGGGAAGATTTGAGCCCTTTTACATCCAAACCTCAATACAATGGGGTTCAGGGTATTGAGTTGTATTGTAAATCACTCCCCCCTGTAATTGTTCTACCTTGAGAAGACAAATAGGGCCCCCTTATTGTGTTTTTAAATTTTGATTGGGTATTTTGGAGGGTTGAAAAAGTCCCAATTTCTTGATTTTCTCAAGCAGAGCAGTACCACAATTTTCTAACAATACAATATACGAATTTGTCAATAAAATTTTCAAACTTGTTGTCCTAAACTGCTACTAGATAGCCCACAAACTAACTGAAAGTGCATTGACATAATGGTCACCTACTTAACCTTTAACCCTTAAAAGACAGACCTATAACTGCGGAGAAAAGGAAGTGGACTGTGGACTATCATGTGTTAGATGGTGGGAAGTTATACTGTGTAGCACCTAAAAATGACAACAACATCTAAAAATTGATGATAGGCATACAAGGACTTGTTAGCGCGGGCATGAATTTCCATGGCTTTGAGTTACCATTTGGAGCACCTAAAAATAACAATACATTCAATGACCCTATTTCTTACTTTCCATGTCAAAGCACATCTCTACTTTCACATTCACCCAAAAAATGGATGAAAATACCTTTTTTGCATCCATTGCAATTGATTTCTGTTATCCAAAGGACCCAAGACGTCCTTGGCGTCATTTAACCCTTAAAGGACCACAAGGACATTTTCTTGTCAATGAATGAGGGAGCATCTTTTTGTGTATAGAAGTGCAACTATTCATTTTTGGTATTAAGGGTGGAATGGGAAGATTTTCTATAGTAGTTTCACTTCCAATGCTTGCTTTTGAATTTTTTTAACCAATGACTCTCATGGTATGAAAATTCATGATTTCCACAGTGACCCACATAGCGTTTAAGGGTTAAAACAATGTATATGTGATCATAAAAATCATCAATTTTGATAATGTGGGAATCATTGATTTAAGAAAAAATCCAAATGCACACATTGGAATTCAAACGAATGTAGAAGTTCTTTCCATTTCACCTCTAATTTTGAGGATGAATAGTTGCACTTCTTTCCTACATAGAAAGATACTCTCTCATTCATCGACTAGAAAATGACCTCGGCATTGTTTATGGATGAAGGTATGTTCCCATTTGGTGTAAAAAGTGGTGTTAGCGAAGGTCTTTGAAATTTTTTTTTATATAACTTTGAAAGAGATTAATTTCTCAAATACCACTCCTAAAACCAAGTGCGAACATACCTTTCACTCACCTAGAATTTTGTAACTCTTTTTAAAATGTCACTACACCCGCCGTCTATCTGAAGTTAATAAACTCCCCCCCTCGTTGCCGTCGATCTTAATATTTCAAGAACCCCCCCGCCGTTGATCATTGCCCCTCGTTCGCTGGGAGATTAGGGTTTCATTGGGTCGTCTCTCTCATTCAGCACGCACCCTTGATTGTTTTGTGAAGTTTGGTACTGGCACCGTTTGTCAGGGTTGTGAAGCTCCTGAGAACAAAACGGAACATAACTGGGAACATCAAAGGAGCCCTAGCGGAGACATTCGTTTGCCAATTCAGTTCGTGGACTTGAACGCCGGTAATTTTGCGAGGAGGACGAGCAGGGTTTCCAGGTCAGGTCGGGCAGCGTTGTCGTTGCGGGTGCTTGAAGGTCTGCCGCTCAAGGTCAGTGATCTCCCGTATTCTTGTGCCGTGGCGACGTGCTTTACGAGGTTTGCTTCGGCGTTAGGTTTTACGAAGGCTTTTCCTCTGGGGTTGCAAATTTAATTCAACTGTGGAATTTCCAAAACTTTCGATAACCAATTCTTAACACCTCTTTTTTTTGTAAATTCTTGGGGTTCCACTTTCTGTTTGTGCAATCGAGGTTGTGTGTAGGCCCATTCGCATTGATCTTTAGCGGGGAGATTTTTTGAGAGTCGCTTTCTTTCGCATTGAGATTTAGTGGGGAGAGTTTTTGAGAGTTGATTTCTTTGCAGTTTTGGTGTAGTATGGCTGATTCTGCTCCAKCAGATCCCCAACCTATTTCTCCGTCGCATGATACCAAGTCTGAGAACATGTAAGCAAGAGCTGCTGACCCTCCTTAATTCCAACGGCTTTATTTTATGGAAATTCTGATTGGACAAGCAATAGTCTCTGCTCCTGTCCGCTCCTGTCCGATCTTATTGCAGTAGATCATTGGGTCAAAGCAGTAGATCACACAGTAGGTCGGATGGTGACCTAATTCCATAGTGGACCAAAGTGAAAGCGCTGGTGGAGAGCTCGTTTCTGTGATTGTTTCGTGATTTGATAAGCTCGATGCCGCTTTTAGGTTCACCTTGGCTCGCTGAGTTTTTCATGTCGTCGGGCAAATGCGGGGTTGAATCTTGGTTGAGCTTTCTAGCTTGTAGATCGAGTAATCGGCTACATTTACAGATAAAATTGAGAAAAAGAATCAAGTCTACGGATTAGGAAAAAATAAATTCAAACAGGAAATGATCCGGCGGTGGAATTTTTTATTAGAATTACTGGCATCGTCTTGGAAAAGGAAATTTCGGAGCCCGAGACTATCCAAACTTCATTCTCTTGAACCCCTAAACGCCCTAGGGGACTAAAAGCATCCTTACAATACTATTGAAAAGTACCATTGTTTCTTTTCGAGACTATCCAAACTCCATTCTCTTTAACCCCTAAATGCCCCAAGGGACTAAAAGCATCCTCACAGTCTAAACGTCCAATTCAAAGTGTTGTAACTTTTGCATCCAATGTCCAAATTCAATAAAATTTGTTGGGAAATTTGCGCTCTTTGTTCTATTTTGTGTTAAAGATTTTCAAGTCAATCCAAAATTTATAAATGTTTTGGGAGCTAATCAAAGTTCGCAGGTTGTATTTGAGTTCACCAAACTGCATTTGATGGCATCAACTTCGGAGGCTTGTATCTCCTTCCTCAAATGTTTGTTTTCAATAAGATTTGTTGGGTCATATTATCCTTGAAGTCTAGTTAGTGTAATGAATGTTTTATGTCAATCCAAGTTGTTTTGATTTTTGGGAGCAATTTGAAGTTCAAGATCTAGAGATTTTTGGATTACAGTGAACTTTGGAGGCCTATATCTTCTTCATACAGTGTCAGTTTCCAATAATTTCATATCAATCCAAGAAGTTTTGAGTGATTGAGAAGCATTTTGGTTGAAAGAGGTTCAACCATGGATGTATTTTTTGCAACTATTTTTTGACATTTCAAATCCATTTTGCAAACACGAGTCAACTTAATGATATTTTTTTTCACCAATGTATGTGTATGCTATTTTTGAAGCACTATATAGTTTGAACTTTTTTCATTTGAGTAGGTTCAGAAATCACATTTGACTTCCAAATGTGTTTCTAGGAAAATTTCAGCATCTTTTTTCAACAGTAAAACATTGTAATCTTTCAATCTATACGGCCAAATGACTTCAAATTTGTTTTTCGTCATCTACAACACGTACTCTACAAGATTGTACGGTTGAGATTTTTGTACCTTAGTGACATTTAGACCTACAACACTTCTAGAAAACAATGATGCTTTTAAGCTTGAAAACATCCTAGGCCTTTAGGGGTTAAAGATGGTTTTGACCACAATTTATCTTCTTTGCAACTTGAATTGTAATTTTTACCTTAAATGTGTCTTTTGTCTACAATTTATCTTCCTTGAAATTTGAATTGTGAAATGGTTAAACATCATTTTTCACTGTAGAAAATTTCAACTTGTTTTGTGAAGGATTGTCATTGTTGTAATTTTTGTAGCAAGAAGTGAAAATAAATTAATAAAAGTAGAAAAACTACTTTTATTTACTTGAAATTTTTCAAGATGTACAGGTTGCAAAGATTAGTGTGAAACTTCTCAATTATTTATTTCATTCTTTACACCCCAAAGACCCACTTGACAAGTCAAATTCTATGTGTAATTGGTATACAAGACTTTGGTCTTTTGGGGTAGTGAAAAAATGTATTTCTATTGATGCAATTTTTTCAAAAATTTTGATGGAAAAAATCCGATCATTTTGATTTCTTAATTTAAAAGGTGAAAAAAAAATTATATTAATTAGTGTATAGAATAATTTGGAATTTTTACTATAAATGCAAGTTAGAATGAAGGACATAATTTTTTAATATAAATTTTAAAAGCCATTTAAAAAAATGAAAAGATGAATGATAACACAACGTATTATCTATTTGGATTTTAATAGATGAAAAGTATGCAATTGCAACATCCTTTTTTTCAAAATTTTAATTTTTTCAAAATTTTAAAATGAAGAAGAAATGAGATTTGTCATGCTTCGTTTTCTTAGTTTGAATCAAAAACTAAAATTGGTTATAATATTGAAAGTTACAATCAAGATTGACCAAGGCACATTCATTTTTTGAATGCATGGATCTTGTAGGGGTTAACCAAATTGAATAGATGATCAACATATTTTGAAGCTTTCTATACAATATAATATAGTTTTCTAATTTTCAACCTCCGACCTTCTTGCATCATAATTTTGGGTGTTTTTGACCTTTGTAGAGAATCAAAAGTTTAGAGTTAAGTGTTATATATATGGTGTTGAATTTTACAAATCCAGGTTTTGAGTTAATTTTTTTATTTCAAGTTATTTCATTTTTTCTTAATAAAAAACCAATTTCCAATTCTTGCATTTCCGATTTTTGCATTTTAAGACTTCACCCCCCACACACATGTAGGAAAGAAGTATTCAACCTTCATGTTTTGTACTGTAGACATTTCATATTACAAAGGTTGTAAATTTTGTTTATTTGTGAATATTTTTCTAAAAGTAGACATTGATCAAGATAACAAATAATATATACTTAAATAAAAAATAAAAATAAAAGTCTCATTTGAGGAACTGCCCACATGCCAAGAGGACGCCAGGGCAGAGAAATAAATTTCCGGTGCCCTACCCCGGGCAACGCCAAACACTGCCCGCGCTTCACCACTCTCCATACTTGGCCCTTGAAGCTCTACACTTAACTGAAGCCATTTTCTGCCACTTTTCTTGGTGCCTTCCATGGCTGCTGTAACTGCTCTCTCGCTGCTTCTCCCTGCACCTTCTTTGCCATGCCTTCACGCTCACCTCTGCAAATGCGTCTTTGCATTGCTTCTCCTCTAATTGGCGTTTCTTACATGTCCTTGAACACGCTCTGCGATTTGAATTGGTTCGAAGCAGTAGATCACACACTCGGATGGTACCTAATTCGATCCATAGGGGACCGAAGTGAAAGCGGCTGGTGTAGAGCTCGTTTCTGTGATTGTTTCGTGATTTGATAAGCTCGGTGCCGCTTTAATTAAGGTTTACTTTGTCTCGCTGAGTTTTTCATGTCGTCGGGCAAATGGGGGGTTGAATGTTGCGCGGATGGATAGGATGTGTGCATTGCTCTGTATCGGGCGTATCTGCTTGCTGGACTAACATTTGATGAGTGGTTGAGCTTTCTAGCTCGTAGATCGAGTAATCGGCTACATTGACAGATAAAATTGAGGGAAAGAATGAAGTCTACGGATTAGGAAAAAATGAAATTCAAGAAGGAGATGATCTGAGGATAATGGGCGCTAGCTACTTAATTGATAATTGGTGGGGTTAAGAGCAGTCGTGTGATGGCGATTAGTCTATTTATTTATTGCGAATTTGATGTTCATAGATTAATTGCTCGTTAGAATAATTGCGTGAGACTGTTGTCTCGGATTGTTTCGGATTCGCCAGGCGCCGGTGGAATTTGTGATTCGAATCACTGGCACCGTCTATGAAAAGGAAATTTCGGAGCCTGCAACAGATTCAATCGTCTCCTTGAGGACGCTAGCAAAACTTGTTGGTGAGAATCGAAAGGATTATCCCCCAATCTTTCCGTATTCCGCCCAGATATAATATTAGGAGTAGTCTGCGTTGAGTACGTAGACTATATTTACTCGGTCTGGTTTAGTTAGCTCTATGAGGTGACCTACTGAATTGCTTCGTTTGTACAGGTTCTAAACGAGAGGTCGTGGCGGAGATCCTCAGCGTTYTTCAGAGCGTTGGAGTAGTCCATCAGCAAGAGAAAGAAAAGTACAGATGGCTCGGTAGTTCATCAATATTATCCACCCTCACAAAATTTTCTAAGGTGCCAATCACTTCCTAGAGAAATATTGATTTTTGGATTGAATTACATTTTGAATTTAAATTTTGAATTGAATTAAGTTACGATCTTCAGGAGGAATCCCCACGTACCGTACACCAGTGACACATCACTGGTGATAWATTGTTTCTTTAGAGATTGTTACGAATTACTATCTCACATCTCTTGTATGATAGCCTTCATGCTAGTTTGGCCTTCAGTTCTCGAAATAACATCTGGACTGTTCGTGTGTCAAGTGCTGATGTTAAGGCCTATGCTGCCACTTGGCAATTATGTCAGGAAATAAATTCAAACGGGAGAAGAAAATCAAAGCTGCAAAGTGCAGGATCTAGAAGCAGTCCAAGCGCTTCTTTGATAAAACAGCGAACTTCTCGACGTGAGTAAGCCTGAACTGCATATGTATAATGTCAGAGACAATCATGTAAACTAACCTTTGCAAAGATGTACTAGCCTCCAATCTGAAGCTCGGTCCTTTAGAGACGGAACTGACAAGCAGATCATTTATGTACCTATTTTTTCTTGTTAGAAGATTAAAAACTTCTTCAGTAGTGGCTGTATTTAACTGCAACTTCTGCTCCTGGTTGAGTTGCATCAGAAGAGGAGACGGTGGAAAATTCAATATTTGGTCTCAGCAAGAGACTCATTCGACTATTTTTGATTGATGTGGTATGTACCTAAACCYACATTCTAAATTATGTAAAGYATTTCTTCTTAGTGCAGAAAAATTCTACTACTCAGACGCTGTAAAAAAGTTGCTCCCGGAGAGAGCAACTGCAAAGGATGGATACTGATTTGGGGACGGTGCTATCGCCGYATATGATTCACTGCTCTGAAAATGCATGTGTTACACCCATGCAGACCGCCCCTGTCTCGTGGGACCAAGCATTCACCATCTTCCAAGACAACCATCATGATGACAATGATGCTGAAGACCTTCGTCGTGAGTATTTTCTAAGTACGAAGTATYATCCATCAACAAATCTTAGAGTTTGGGCTTATTAATGGTTCAACAATATACCTCACTTTTATATCATTCGACGGCCAGCACTTGTTCTGTCACTGTCCCAAGCAGCTATTTGCAAGYTAATTCCCGCTTGGTTGTTTGACATTCAGTGAAAGGAAGGAGACTATTAGAGATATTGAGAATTTTTGGAGCTCTGCACCTCGTCAAACGGTGTGTACCAAAAAGATATTCAGCATCTAGCACCTACCACTGGGTTGGTGCGGAAGCAGTGATAAACTTTCTAAGCGAACTCTCAGGCAAGCAGATCATAAATGCATTTACACTTCATTATGACCTAAAATGTACTTGTGTTTGTGCGCAACCTTCCTCTATGGAGGAGAAGCTCAAATAACATCTTTGCAGGATCATTAATCGTAGGAGGTTTGCACATTCAAGCCCTTAAGATATATCTTTAATGTAGATTGCGGCATGACCTGGCACTAAACCGGTTGAAACAGCATGTGAAAACAGCATTTAACAAACATTTACCCACTAATCCTTGGGTCATTATAACCAGTGTGGTATGTTTCGGCGACAAACAATTTGTGTTGGACATGTCAGCCTGGAGAGTGCCATGCTGATGCAATACAATCTGTACATAGAGGAAAAGGAATTGCTATTCCTTCAGTCATAGTAAAAGATCGATCCACAGATTATCTTCTCAAATTATGATAAAGTACAGAAGGATTGCTCAAATGCCTTACAAGGGTTTCATTGATATTTGCAGCAGGGTCTTCCATGCAAAGTAATRTCCGTAGCAGCGCCCCACACTACTTGAGATCCTCAAAGAATATAACAGCGAGAAGGAGAGATTTCAGTTATGAATCTACRAATGGTAGTTACGAAAGCGATGACGCTTTTGCCAACAATTCGATCGAACTCTCTCAGCAGTTGGGAGTACCCACCAATTTTCGGAAGCGGTTGGTAAATGTGAACGAAAAATTCAGAAGATGTAAGAGAAAATCCTCGGACTCCAATGAAGACTCCAACGAATGTGACCCATTCTCTGCCTCTAGACTGACTGGCTGCCAATTAAAGTGTTTCAAAACCCGAACCAGCATCCCCAAACGGCCTCGTCTAGTTGCATCTAGTTCGCTCGTCACAGATGTCTCTAGCGTTGAACAGGATGGTCGCAATTGCCCTGGATTGATGAATAACCACGCCTATCAACCRCCTTTTCTMGAACGCAGGGGTCAAGAGCAGGTCTGTTGTGGCCCTACGGATCCTATCACACAGCCTTTGTTCGAAGAGAGACAAGATGGTCCCACACAGCAACAAGAGAGTGGTGCAGCGTGTGGAAATGATGGGTATCCTTTTGGATCAGGATTCTCAATTGCAGGCTGCCTAGGGACCGAAGTCGCAGCACGTTTCCGTCGATGCAGTCGTGTATGTTGGTTGTCCAAATTCCTTCGCAGAAGAGTAAGATCTCGTGAGTGAAAAAGTGCATCGGCATCAGGAAGAGCACAATCACATGAGGGCACGCTTGTAAGATTCCGTCGATCGGATGGAAGGCCAAACCTGCAGCGCACAACCACAACACAACAGCGATAAGGTTCAAGAGTTCCAAAACAATCCCACCTAGTTGTTGTTTTTTTTGGCAAGCTTACAATGAATAGCGTAAGTGTTTGTTGTTATTGCCACCCAATTAAAAAGTCACACACAGACAACAGAAAAATTTGATGGCTTTTAAACTTCACTAAAAAGCGCACTTCATGGAAGATGATAAAGATACGCTTGCTATCTGGGATAGGTAAGCGTAACCACAAGGGAATGGTTATAAAAGGTACCTGCAAAAGGTGACAGCGTGTTCTGCTTGTTGTAGATATGGTGCGTTGCATGGAGAAGCTTATACAAGGGTTTAATGTCGTGGAGCTCCCTGTGCATCCAATAGATTCCAAACTCCACCACTGCCAAATAAGCGACCACTAAGCAGATATAGGTGGGCAATCCAACTTCGTCAAAACGTGCAAAACACTTCGTCCAGCCGTTCTCGATCATGTACTCTGAAAGAGTTGGMAGACCTGTGTATACTGGCATGGCCTTCATAGTCACCCAGATCTGAAGCATAATGGGCTCCTTCCCAGGCATATCACCTGAAACAATGTTGACACACAAGTTAGGGTTCTGGGACGATGGTACACGGCGGAAAGAGTGCCAGGCGTAAACCCCTAAGTTGCGAAGAGAGCGACAAAACACCAGTAGGTGCAGTAGTATTTGCACAGATTGCAAATGTTCCCTCACAACCAAAATATATTAGGCTGGCAACAAGTAATCACAATGGAAACCCATACTTGTTAGATCGAAGAATGAATGCATGTGACGTAAATAGACAGAAACCTCCCAATCTTATGATCGTTAAACCCTAAGTGCCAAACGGTCCCATTTCAATAGGAGTTGAAATAAATCATGAGAGAAGCTGCAGCTGCCATTCAAAACAAGAAATCATGCCTGCTTTGTTTTAAACAAATATATAACTTTAAAATTATTATTGGCTTCGACTGTTAGCTTCCAAAGTCAGGTAATTTAGCTTAAGCACCAATTCAAGAGACAGACCGACATCACAAGAGCTACGTGTTCCAACATCCAAGATTTCTCCAGATCCAGAATTCTAAAGAACGCAAAGAATCGTAATCTCATCCCATTGAAGGCTCCCGTACAGTACATACAAACATAGCATTCCTACTCCAGATTCATGCCCCTATCAAGGACCCCAATCCCGATTTCTTGAATCAACCAATAGAACACACGCAATGAAACAATCCTCCATCCCCCCAAAAAAATCGAGTATTCCCGATCACCCGACCTATCATCTGAATGCCAATTGCTAACCCTCACCTGCGGGGAAGAAAACGTCGCCCTTCCAAGAATACACATAAAGACACCACAAGCCTCCTGAAACGAAGTACAAAATCATTCCCGCCACATAGTTCCGCAACCACGTCTGCAAGCTATGCGGAATCGCACCACGCACCGAAACAGGCAGCCACCACCCCAGCACCAAATCGTTGTACCATTCCGTCTCGTCCACAAACTGCTGCAAATACTCCGGACTCCCTTTCACCAACCGCCTCTTCTCCTCCACCACGGAACTCACGCCCACAGAGGAGGATCCATTCACAACTTCCACGCCTGCGGACATGCACAACGGCAGAAGCACGACGACGACGACGAGGGTCACCGCGATACACAACCATACCACCCGAGAAGAACGCATCCCCATCCCCATCGCCATCGCCACCCGTAACTTAAATGCCGCTCGTGTCTCTCTGTCTCTCTCTCTCCCTCTTTCTCTCCTCTCTCTCTTTCTCTCTTTCTCTCCTTCTCTCTCTCTTTCTCTCCTCCTCTCAGTCTGCTATAAATGAAAACGATAAGTGACAGATCCCCTTGTCAGCATTGAGTGGTTTGCGAAGACTAACTTATCAGTGAGTGCAGGGCTGCAGGCTGGTTCTTCTGTCGCAGTTCTGTTGTGCGCCACTGCCATGAGCATGGCAGACGAGCGAGGGCTTCATCAGTCGGCCATCGCCGAGGGGATCGGGGAAGCTGCGACAAGCTTATTAGGCAGGCGGGACTTACTTTCGGGAGGGGTGACTGACCCTTTCGGAAGGAAAGGGGCGGGGATGACGTGGAGGGGTCCCCACTCCAGTTCCAGCTCGGTTCCCGCGTGGGAACTGCCTGTCGTGCGGGGAAGGTAAAAGACAGAGGTAGGTTTCGTTGCGTCACGTGGCGTGTTTTCGTTGGGTGGGAGGAGGACGCCCTCACAGTAACTATCGTACTTAGGGGAATTTCATCATAAGTTAGAGAATTCCATCCTGCCAGTGCCCAGTGGTGGAGTACTGAGAGTTTATGATTTCGAATCTTCTGCACTGAATAGGGATTAAGAATTTAGAATTTAAGAATTTAAGATTTAAGAATTTAGGGAACCAAGAAACTAACCCTTATTATAGGACGGACTAGTGACCGTGGAAATCATCAATTTTTTTTTTTTTGAAACAAGTGTGTTGAAGAGCACACTGCAGGGGGGTTTCGTTAGGTAGAGAGGCTGATTTCACTCCAGATAAACTACCTATCACTGCCAAGTAGCAAACCCGCAACCAAGACTTTTTTTTTCATTTTTTACAAAGTGCCACAGTGGCGATATTAAATGTTATAGTAGTGCTCCAAATTCCAACATTCATCCAAATATTGGATGTATACTATGGTTTTCATCCACAATCTGGCGATTTCATCTAAGATTTTTTTGAAATTCAAAGTTGTTTGGCGATTTCATCCAAGTTTGTTGACATTATTTTAGGCATTTTTCAGCCAAATTATTTTTTCTAGTGCAATGTGGCACCAAAAAGCCACAAAAAAGCCCTGCCCGCAACCACACCATTTAGTTTGGTCAACTTTCCACCATCATCCGGTAGTTTAAGGTCATCCCAGACCAGAAATCATCAATTTTGATACCGTGGGAATCACTAGTTTAAAAAAATCCAAGGGAACTCATTGGAAGTCAAAGTACTATAGAAGATCTTCCCTTCCCCCTACTTCCGTGGATGAATAGTTGCAATTTTGTGTTGTACAGTTTGATTCTCTCGCATTCATTAGACACGAAACGTTTGCCGCGTCGTTCAAGGGTGAAAGGTAAGGACGGAATGAGGCTCTTAACCCTATAAGGACGCGACCCCATGACCAAGGTAGTTACACCAAACTATGCTTTTCTATAGTGTTTGATTTAATTTGATTGTGCTTCCAATAGAATTGAGAAAATATAATGAGAAAGTTTGTACAAAAATCACCCCATTTCGTATTTTTCAACTTTGAAATCCACTTCATAAAGATTACACCTCTAGGATGAGTTTAATATTTGAATCATTCAAAAGAAATATTCCTAATTTCTATGTCTTTCCTCTATTGTTTAAGTTTGAGATCAAGGTAGTCAGTAATACATGAGTAGGATGGTGTTTGGAGAATAAAAATAAATCAAATGAGTAAGTTCTTACACAAATGATTTTTCATTCTTTATTTTAAACTTCAAAATCCATTTCATAAAGATTATACTACTAGGTTAAGTCTTTGATATTGAAATCATTCAATCAAAAGAAGAAGTCCCAATATCTATGTCTTCCCTCTGTTGTTTAAGTTTGAGATCAAGGTAGTCAATTATACATGAGTAGGATGATGTCTGGAGGATAGAAAAAATGAAATGGGGAAGTGCATACGTAAATCATCATTTATTATTTGAAATTTGAAATACCACCTAATAAATAATACACCAATGAGATGTTAATTTGTAGAATCTCATTGCCTATATAGGTGGCAAAATGGACTTTGAATAACTATTCGTATATGGTGATTTTTGGGAAACTTTTTGAGTGGATGCATGGTATGGTGTCTCAATAACTGTGTCACAAGGTTGATTTTAAAGAGAGGTATGCATTTCAAAGTAAATATCGAACAAAATATATATTTTTTTGTGCTCTTTTTGATTAATAAAACACAAGAACTTGACTAAGAAGACATCTATGTTTCTTTTTTGACAACCAATGTGTATCAACATGGTTTATTGACTCTTAAAGATAAATGTATGGACTGTCACAACACTTAGTTTACATACATATGATTGTCTTTTTTAAAAACATAAGCACATAAAAA
>VACF01001477.1:0-15865 GCA_006891605.1 Pleurozium schreberi | reverse complement strand
TTTTATTGAAAAAAAGCATTAGATTACAAAGATACAAGCCCCCAAAGTTGCAGCCACCAAATGCAGTTTGGTGAGCTCAAATTGAACCTGTGAACTTCGATTGGCTCCCAAAACTATTATACATCTTGGATTGATCTGAAAATTTTATCACATAAACTAGACTAGTATGCGCAACTTCTCCAATAAGTTTTATTGAATTCGGACATTGTATGCAAGAGTTACAACCCTTTGAATTTGACTTTTAGGCTGTGAGGACGTTTTTCGTCCCCTGTGACGTTCAGGGGTTAACCCCTAAAGGTCTTTGACTATGCTTTCACCAAAAACGCTCTAAAATTGTCATTTCTAGTGCAAGTACCAAATTTTAGAAAAAAAACATTTGTGGACAAATTTAACCGTAGGATCTTGTATCAAAATACTTTGGGAAGGTGTGGAAAAAATTCCAGATTTTTTCACCATTGGGATTGCAAGATATCTGCGTTTAAAGTGACAAAAATCCTTTTTTGAGCCCTACGAAAATCTGGGCAGCTGCATTTCAAAAGGCCACATTTGTATGAAAAAATGTCCAAGATGGTGGTTGGTCTTTGAATTCATCCTTCAAGGCAAGTTGGTTATATGATTAAAAAATTTCAAATCATTTGGAATTGTACACCATGTATGAAAAAAATAGTAAGTAGAAAGAAGTAGAGAATGATTCAAAATACTAAATTGTTAAAAAAAAATGAGGCTTAAAATTAAAGCTTTGAGGTTTTGAAGATAGAATTCACATTTCATTTGCAAACTCAAAAATGTATCAAGCTTGAACAATTTAATCTTTTTATATGGATCATGTTAAAAGATATTGTGCCATGAATAGTTGTGCTTACAATTTCAGCTAGCATGACTTCCTATGAGAAAGGCATTTCTACTCAAAACCACATTAAGTCATTTTAYAACATTGTTTGACTTTTGAGACTTAAAAGTGRAAATGAGAGTGCAATGTTAAATTTTTCAATAGAATCCATAGACTTTGAAGATGTATGGCTAAGTGGTTAGCTGTGAAAGACAACCATATTCAAAAAGTATTTTTAATTTTTTTTTCAATGTTCATGTTGAAAGCAAGTGAACATATCAATATAGTCCTTTTGTTTGCGATCTATAATACTTTATAATTCTTTTGGTTTATAGGTGAAAATCGGAATGCAATCAAGCACTCAAAATGTGCAAGTTATTGCCTCATTTGAGTACATTGTGAGAAACTGTGACTTTTTGATTTGGGAGCTCATTGTGACAAATTGATTGGAGATATACATGTCATTCATCYGTTGGTGGTTGACCTTTTCCCAAAAATCTGAAAGGGATACATGAGTCACTTTGCTATTGATTGAGAAATTAATAGGATTGCTTTTGACATGTCCCTCACACCATATTTGTGCTTCTTTTACATTTGTTTGGCCTCTAAACAATGTGGGATATCTGAAATTTATATACATATGTCCGTATGTGCTTCTTTGTAWTTTGTWCATATGCATATKGTTGTATATCSTAAATGTATTTGGTACTTATTCCATATGTATTTCACACAACATCTATATTCCATATTCCACTCCATATTGTATCTGTATCTTAGAGCATCAACGGCCACAATAATTTCCTAATAGAACATATCAATGGTCCTAGAATTTTTTCAAATTCAATACATGTAGGRGAGGTGCTAATTAATGGCAATAGGTAGRGATGTTCRCCTCTTTTCACCTCATTGTATTTCACAAGTCCATAATTTTGTTTTATTTTGGAGGTAGACACTTTTAGACTTCTAGTACCCATATTATCAAATGTTGATAAAGGGGAACACTTCAAATTTAGAAGAGAGTGGCATCCAATATTTCAAGAAAAGTGCCAAATTTACTGTAGAACAACCCATTCCCAACCCTCTCCCCATTCGTGAGTCCTACTTTTTTACCCCAAAACAATTCATTCTAATAAAGTCTAGTGAACTTTTGAGATATTGATGAACTCTCATCCCTTGAATTCCTTCTTTTGAAGACAAGTTCAAGACAAGTGCATGGACATCAATGGGTATTTACTACCTTCTCACTTCAAATATTTATAGATAATTAAAAATAATAATTTCAAGATATATTTTTTTCAATAATTTTTTTCCAAAAGGCTAACCAAGAACAGGAATTTTTTTAAAGGGATTGGAGTAGGTTCAATTATCTTATACCTTAGGTTGCCCCCCGGAAAATTCATCAGTGTAGTTGTAGAGCATTCTAAAAGTCTCGTCAATGTGACACGTGTAAAACTTAAAGCGAGAATGCATGGGTTCTCAAGGGCTTCGTCGCTAGCTAGGTAGTCACCCGTCCTCCGGAAAACAAAATTCCATGAAGTCGGAGAAATTGGCCAGAGAAAAGAGGAGCCAATGGCAAGATGTTCTGCGTAAAGGAGTTGTGACAGTCACCCTTTTTTGTTGTTTGGAGCAACTCTCGGGGAATCCTAAACGTACCTCAAAGTTGAATGGGAGCTTAGCAAGTATTGCACAACCAACCAAATTGAAAAAATCCTCGAGAAATTTCCCAATGAACCAATTTCTTCACTTTTGGAGGAGAAGAGTTGACAATCTCAATTCTCAAGGAATTCTAAAACATGAAGCCACGGACAGCCAATCCCAACGCGGCACGTCTCAGAATTGAACTCAGGTTGAAGAAGGTGTGAATACCCCTATTGACAACCTTGTGGAGGGAAAAGCTCCGGAGGACTATGCTGCCCTCCAATTCGCTGCCTTCCAACGTGTCTGATGAATCTTCTGCGGCCAATTTTGCTCTACGCCCAGATTGCTTCGAACTCGTGCCACTGATTAGACTCTATCCTGTGCTATCACGTTTCCAACGAGCTTTTTCTTCGCGGAAAACAGTTCCGTATCCCTAAATCCGAGTTTTTTCTGTGGGGATGCGTCTGCGGTGCTGCCGTTCTCTGTCTTTTTAACGAGTCTTTTAGTTTATACTAGTTTTTTAGAGAAGAGTTTTCGCACCAGAGTTTTAATTCATGGAATTTAGGTTTCATCTTCTTTCGCACAGATCGAATTTTCGAGGATTTTTTGTTTCGTGAAGAGTCGTTCTGTGTTTCCTTTGGCGGCGGTGTTGTTCAAAGCGCGGGCAGTTGATAGTTTGAATCTCAGTATACTGCACAAGGATCTCGGAGTTTAAGTTGCAGGTGGATTGAGAGTGAATTTTGAAGATCGCTTATGAGTTTTTGATTCACCACGGAGAAAAGCTTTAGAGAGGCCCGGCAGTGGTGTAGAGCGAAATCGTTTGTACAAGTTTCTGTGTTGAGTACAAATCATGTTTGAGTCACTCGTTTTGATAGGACTTGTGAACCCCCCTCTCTCTGACCCAGCTGTAGAGATTTACTCTTATTAGCGAAAATTGCCCCGGAGAACTGGAGTCTGGATTGGAGTTAGCAGGTGAGAGGAAGATGTGAAGATGGTTTGAGTGGACATCCAATTTCTCATTGCAAGAGAGCACTTATTCAAATAATATTTCGTGGTTGACTCTGTTTTAGGGTTTTAGTGTGCAAAGACCTAATATGTCTAACGGACCTATTTAAGTGTGCCTCCGAAGCTAGAAGTCGGTGCAGAACTATGTCGGCTGAGTTTATRATATTTGCCTCCTCCAATTAATTGTTTGACTGGATTTCTTCGTTTTAGATTGCTTCAAAATCTTGCAAATTCTCGTCCTTCGTTTGTACTGTTTCTAGCGCAATCATTCTGACACTCGTGTGTGTAATCTCTGTGTCAGTCCTTATCTAGAATCGCTGCAATGTTGGCAGTTTTGAACTGCCAGCTAGCTTTCAATCTCAAAGATTTTGAGCTACATCTGAACTCTTGAAAGTTTACAGCGTTTGATCGAGCCGAGGGATTACTAAGGAAGGGGTTCGTTTATTGCAAAATTGGCGTTGATGACCGTGAGGAATTCAGTGGTAAGCACGTGACCTGTTCAGAGTCACAGGGAAGGATGGCCTTCCAGGAAAATCCTCTGTCATTGAGCCTCTCCCAGACAGCGTTTGAGGAATGGTTACGTGACAATGGGCACTTGGAAACACTTGACCGGACGGGATTGGACCATCATTTACGACTACCGACTCACAGCTCATTCAGCGAATTCTCGAAGGCTGTGAAGTCGAATCCATTTATGACTTTAACAGGTAGATGGCCATCGACCTTAAGTTCTCATTTCGACTCTAGAATGTCGTGTATCATTTTAAAATTATGAATGAAAACTACTATATTTGTTTATCAAAGATGAAGTTATATGTCTACTATATGTAATAAAAGTTTCAAATTTTTTGGGGAACATTTGAAACTTTTGTGAATTTTTTTTTAAAATAACAAAGAAAATTCATATTAGAAAAATACTAAACATGCTTGAAAAATCTGAAGTTTTCACCATACTTAGATGTATATTATAGTGCATAACATCATGGTATAAACCAAAGTTATTGTTTCACTCTAAAATTAGAACGTCAATAAACAGTGGCTATAAACAGTTTAGAGTCCATATTGCTAGAAAATAATAAAATTTACAATTTTTTCAAAATACCCAATTGGAATAGAAACTTCAATTGGTAAGCATGATTTTTATTAAATGGACACAAATTCCAAAATTATGATTTTTAYGGCTAAAATTTGCATCAAGAATAGATAGCAAGAAATGGCCAAAATACACCAAAAGAGTGATCCATGGACTAAGCATCTTCTTCTTAAAAAAGGTCAATAATACCATAATGATGGAGTTTGCAAGCTATTCACTTAAAATTACCTTAAAAAAATTGGATGAATAAAAGTTTTTTTCCATCCTCCATTCCTGAGTAAAGCCATCCATACAGACAGTTAATGTCTGCAGGAGCCTCATAGCATCTACACTATGACAAAGAAGAGTGGACCAAAAGGCAAATGGCTATGGGCTATTTTTTCTACCACATTGTATGCTTGCCAACAAAATAGAAGAGCCTGGGCTTGCCAAACTATGAGCGTGGCACACATACTTCCATTGTTGTCCATCACCCTTTTCATGCCCTCCAATTCCAAATTCACTATTGATATCTTACCATTCCAATAGCTCATTGGACAAGCAACAATGGTGGCATGAGTAGTAGCCTTGACTTCATAAATAGTATGGTAGAACCATCCATAGTCAATTTTAGTGATTTGTGCATGTTTTGGAGTTGGATAAGGCAATATAGAAATTTTGCCATGTAGGAAGATAGGAATCACAGAGAATGTCAATTTCTTGTGATTTTTTTCCTTGAATTCAAATTATTATGAGTTTAGGAAGCCCAAATATGACCGAAACCCATTACCAATATATAGTCTTCTAATTCCGGCCATTCAAAAACTACTTTCCCACTCAAGTTTGGGAAGTCCAAATATGGCCTAAACCCATTGCCAATATATAGTCCTCTAATTTCAACCATTCAATAACTACTTTCCCACTCACTACTTTGGGACATGCATCATCAACTTATTAGTTTCAATATGGAAAAGGAGTAAAAAACACATTCCAAGCTTTGGTTAGAAATATGTTCCAACCTTGGTTGGAAATAGCTACACCTACAAGTTGGGTATGGATCCCTAGTTGGCAATGGGGGGTTCTACCATAGTCCATATATTGTTGAGTGTCTTGGATACTCCAACTCATAGTGGGGACTTGGCAAGGCAAATCAACAAAGAGATTTATGGAGCCTGTCATGCAACATTTGGCAAGTCAAATTTTCCATGTCACAATGCCGATGTCCTACATTCAATAGAAAGGATAAAAGAGAAAAACAAGAACGATGTAACCGTGATGTCCTACATTCAATAGAAAGGATAAAAGAGAAAAACCTCCACGTAAGGAGGGTGACACTCTTTTGTGCCAACCTTAATGATACAAAACCTTTGTCATACAACCACGTCCAGTCTCGGCTCAAAAGGTAACACATGGTCGTAATGATACCCAGGGCCACTCGGAAGCCACTGCCACACTTTCTGGGACAAGTCATACATGAGCGCCCGTGAGCTCAAGAAATAGATCACATTCCCCAAACCTCGACACCGAAAATGAGTAGGTCGAGTCCACTCTTTACAAAACTCCTCCAAGAGCGCCGGTGGCATAGTCACCACTTCGTTCCACTCTCCACCCGTCTCCTTCTCCCTCAGCTCCCACAGCCGAATGGCTTTCGGTTTTGCAAAGTGGCTGTCTTCTGAGATTCTCCCCACGATCAAGAGACACCCCTGGCACTCTACTAGCGAAGGTGGCGCCTGAAAATTCAGCAGCATGGCAGACCGAATCTCCTCCCTCCAGGCCTGCTGCTCAATGTCATACGCATGCAGGATCAATGTCACAGGCCAACCGCGAGTCGCCGAGAGATTGTAAAAAAGCCCATTGCAATAGACTAACCGGTGGCTCGTGAACGACCCCAACGCCCTGCCTGTGATCTCCCACATTCTAGTAACAGAATCATAAACCTCAGTATTCGAAACCAGGTCTTGCCTTGACTGGGTACCAACAACRACGATCTTGTAGTGCCTGGTCACTTTGTCCACCACCATCCCCAGCAGATGCACACGCTTGATGTAGAGCATGCTTGGAAGATCGTTCCATTTAGTAGTCAGGGGGTTACAAACACACACAACAGCAAGCCGGTTGGGATACGAGGCTGAGCACAGAAGCCCGCCAGCTGAAGCCAAGGTGTACATCTTAGAAGCATACTGCGGCACCGGGACAGTATGCCAGATGCTTAAAGAAGGGTTATATGCCATAGCCACCATCTCAGTCGGATGCTTTGCGTGAATTGAAAACAGCCAGAGCTGCTGTGAGACCACTGTGGACCAAAGCTCCAGAAACGAGCTCGTCTTCAGCAGCGTGTTCCAACGCTTGCAAACAGACCGGAACCGGAAGAAGCTTGGAACCGGAAGACACGCCAGCGTCCTGTCAATCAAATCCTCAGGAAGTCCACTCCAGATGCGATCCTGCAACGGCATGAGTGCCAGTCGCTCCTCTTCTCGTCTCTTCTTCAGCAAATCCGCTACAATTCGAATGCTCGTGTCAGGATACACGGATGCAACGTCAATTTGCACAGACAAGGCTTTGTCACTAAACTCATCCACCACACGGTTGTTCCACTCCTTGCGTAGGTTGATCATGTCGTCAACAAGCGCTTTGTCAGCTTCGTCTTCAGTGATCATCGCACTCGGAAAGCACGAGTTTACTTTGTCCTCAAGGACTGTGGGTGCACRTGCCAAGCAATCCATGTAGTAGTCAAGCTCCGCCTGTCGCGTCTTCACTAGCAAATCCAGCATTCCAAATTTGTAATCACGCAGGATGACTCTGGCACTGCCTGTTGCAGTCATCAGGCTCTGCGGCGTGCCGAGAATTACCACRCGTTCGTACATCAAGTCCTGSGGAAATGTGCCCTCAGTGCGATGCTCGCAGAGGACGCGGAGATCTTCAGCTGTTTTCAGGTAGAGGTCGTACTGTTCCCTGAAGCTCGTGAGAGTTTCGTCCAAAAGCGCGGCCAACACGGCTGGRGGGCGTTCTAGCGAGTGGTTCACGCTCTGGTCGGAAGCATTTTCGATCTCTGGTGTAKCAAACCCGCGGGGTTGGGTTAATTGGCATGCAACCATAGAAAAGCAAGAACAGAGAAACCCAATACACTGAGATAACCTACTCGGACACTCAAAGGATCATCAATCAAACTGGCATACCATAACAGGCTAAACTCAACAGCTTGATGACGGAAAAACAAATGAAACTTGTAACAATCCAAGGCAAGAAAAAACTCTTTCAATCTCAGCCAAGAAATATTTCGAAGCAGCAAAATTCGTCAAACCCTAAGTCGACAGCAGAAGGGCCCAGAACAGAGAAACCCGAAACAGCGCAGTCCGGGGTAATCGATACGGACACTCCAGACAAGGATCGTCAATCACGCAGACCTAACATAACAGGCCGAGTTCGATAGCTTGATGACAGAAAAAACGCATAAAAATTAGCAACAAGCAAAGCAAAGCAAACTCATAAATCTAAACCGAACCATTTCTAAGCAACAAAATCGGAAAACCTAAGCTGACTACAAAATAGGCCAGAATAGAGAAAGCCCAAAACACCCCAATTCGAGGTAATCTATATGGACACTCTTAAGGATCGCCAATCAAACTCGTATAACGGAACATGCCGAGCTCGACAGCTTGACGGGAAAACACATGAAAACTATGCAAAAATCTAAGGCAAAGCAAACTCTTCAATCTCAACGGAGAAACATTTATTTGCAGTAAAATTGGCTAAAACCTAAGCCGAAAGCTAAAGCGCCAGACTAGAGAAACCGGAAACACCGCGGTCCAAGTTAACCTATACAAACACTCCAAAAAGGAATATCGATCAAGCAAGCCGAGCTCGATATCTTGATCACGGGAACGACGTGAAATTTAGCAACAATCCAGGGCAAGCAAACTCTTCAATCTAAGCAGGGCAACATTTCTAAGCACCAAAATTGCAAAACCTAAGCCGACAACGCCAAAACCCTGAAATTCAAACAGGAAAGCAAGCTAGGGAAGAAGCGGTAACTCGACTAACCCTCAAGCTTGAACCCCGGCGATGACAATGGCTGTGAGGTCTCCTCCTCCGACAACATCTCCACGTCCAGCAGCTTCCCCGCGGCCACGGACGGCGAGCTTCCACTCCTCGCCAGCGGCCCTCCCACACTAGAGCTCGACTCGCCCTTCTCCCGTCGCCCTCCTTCTCGCTTCTCCTGGCAGCTGCTGCTATCCCCGTGCTTGGAATCCTTCTTCATCGTCAGCCATTCCTCCGCCCTCACCACCACCGCCTCGTGAGAAACTATAAGGAAGGGGAGCCGACTGCCCGACCTGCACGCCATCGCCAACTCCCTACTCTGCAATCTCAAAAACCCTCAAAAAAACACCCCCCAAAGAACCCAAAACAACCCAAAACGCAAATACTTTCCTATAACGCGAAACCCTTAACGCAACACCATTCCAAGACCCCCTCCCGATCTTCAAATACTTGATCAAAGGAGCCTTCTTCTCCTCACCACAACTCCAACCATCACTATCACCATGCCTACCCTATAACCGCACATCACCATCGCCATCACCCACTCACTSAAATCCAAACAAAAGTGAACAAACACCAAGCCCCAACACCCCAACAGAAATTTCAAAGACCGCAAGCCAACAAAAGATGACAAACCCAGTGGATCTCTGACACCAATCCACCAACTGAAGGCGAAGTCTACTACCACATGCGAGACTCCGCCAGAACAGGCCAAACCAGCTAAAGTTAGGTTAGAAGTGGGACAAGAGTTCCGTCTCGTTCCTCTTGGTTATCCCTACTACAGTAGTATCGGACCGGTATGCTTGCTTCCTTACTTGCAGGGGTTTCTATAAAATATCTGCCCTGATTATCTTAGGTTCTATTCTTCCATTTTCCTTCACATGGCTTGCCCCCACTTCACTACGACAGAACCTATGGAAAGCTTAGTAACTACGAACACACTCCGTCCTGTCTCTACCATTTTGACATGAATTTGTGTGCCCAGCCAGATTCGTCCCCTGTTTGTGATAAATTAGTCAGTGCAGCTCCAGATTTCGCTCCTGCATCGCTATAATAAGATGCCCTGAGGCAGTGAGGCCCTGATGTTTGCGTTTGACCACATGGGCACATGCTGTAATTGCGTTGGACTCGATTCCGGCGTTTCCGACGGAGTGAATGTGGCGCTTGCTTGCTTTCGTTTCGTCTTCTCATGAGTGCCCTGGGTCTGCGACGGGGAACTGATGAGTGGCTGGAGTGGCCAGGGCTTTGAATTTCGTGTTTGTCTTGGGCAGGGGGAGGGCATAGCCTCGTAGCCTCGTCAGGGAGCCGGGACCCTCGGACTTGGGAGAGTGAGATGAGTTGATTGTCCTCATTAGTATTATGGAGGCTTCACACTACGGCCGGCCAAAGGCTCCAACTTGGGCCTATTTATTGTCCATTTCCATGGATTCTCACCAAAGTTTGGACTCTCAATTCCACGGCCTCTCGACTTGGACGGCCATAGTGAGAAGCAGCCTTTATTATTGGACTTCAGTTGTTGATTTTTTGTAATTATAAATTTTATAATTTTATAATTAATATAAGGTTTGGAAATGAAAGAGGGTTTAGCAGAATTTGGTAACCCTGGAAGGACAAACAAACTGAAATGTTCTTAACCCCTCATTGCCGAAGTTCCAACCATGCTTAAAAGCATCCTCCCTTTGCAAGTGTTAAAAGTCTCACTTTCAGTCGGTTATGAAGATCTTAACCGTACAATATTGTATTATGCATGTTGTAGATGTTGTGGAACAAATTTGAGGTCATTTGACCATATAGATTGAAAGATTATAATGTTTTAAATTGCTTTATAACTACATTATTTTATTTTTTTCCCATTGATTTCAAGATATTTTAGGGGGTGTTTTGTGAAGGATTGTTAGTTTTTATGGAACATTGCAAACTAAGATTGAAAATTGGATGATAAATCAAGAAATAGTATGAATTCCAAACTTAGTTCAAGATTCATATAGATCTAAATGATGTATTTTGCTAACCTAAGCAAAATTTTAGAATCAGATTAAAAACTTAAATTTATTAATGGACGAAGTTTTGGCTAGATATTTTAAATTTTTTATCTACTTAGTGACAAAATCTAACTTCAAAATCTAACCATAAATTTCAACAAATATTGAATAATACAAATTGATTTGGACACACCAACTAGTAGAAATGATGGATGAGGATATACATGATTAAAAATAGGTAGAACTTTATATAGCTAAATTTTTTAATAAGAAGGTCTAATTTAGGCATGTCATACCATTTTAGAATGTGCACAAACTCTTATACAACATAGGCTAGTCAAAATTAGAAGTTCAATGACTTGAGATTTGAGGCCAAGAGTTTTGGCTGTAAAAAAACCCCTCATAGTTTAGGGAGTTTGAACATGATATCTTGCATTCTTAGGACTTAAGAAAACTTGTCATTTGTTTGTAAGGTCAACTGACAATTGGACCAACACCCAAAGAAGTTGGAATCATTTAAAAGCAAAATCCATTTTAAAAAGTTTGGTGTTGTCTAATTTATCCACTATAGGTGGATATAAAAACCTCACAACAAGCTTTTGTAAAACAATCAATGATGAGTGATGTGATTTTTACGATTATACCATACTAACACTAGTAAATTATTTTAGTTTGAGTTGGTTAAATTTATTGGAATTTTACAATGAAATTTTATCTTCATTTGCTACAAATATCCTACACACATGTTTGTTTGTCAAAAATGATTAAGCAAAATTTTGAACATATTCAAATTTTGAGAAAAATGAAGACAAATAGAATTATTCTAATATCATGTACCATGAAATGTCACCTTCTATTTGATCCCTACTTTACATCTTATTCAAGATTTCATTTGAATTCTTATGCAATTTATATATTTTTTGGAATGACAACAAGGCTTGATTGCATGCAAGCTAGTCACATTCAAAAAGAAGCCTTATATCACTCGAAATTTAGAACCTACCCTTTTATAGCTTGGAGTTGCAAGTGTATTACTTTACACTTAGGGCATTCTCAATCCAGACCACAAAATTGACTAACAAACAATTTAATGAATGCATATTAGCTATTTACATGTAATCTTCCTTTCTATCACTAGATTTATTGTGACTTTCATGATTTTTGTCTTTCAGTTTGTTTTTCAATTGGTCTATTTTTGTTGTTCAAATTTCAAATTTAGACATTCTTATGCTAGGCATTTTTTAACTACAAGTAATTCAATGGCGGCAGTTTCATCAAATTCCAAGTTAAACTCCACCTTATGGTATTTTTTAAAGCTGTGTTGTTGATAGCCCATTTTTTTTGTTCAGTTTGTGCATGGACTGAAAATTTAGCCAACTAATGCAATTGTTGCCCACCTTGAAAAGGAAAGATCCAAGGAGCTTAAGGAAAAGAATTGTATGTCCACTTCTTGTTGGGTCTATCCTTGGACACAGACTATGGCATCAACTTTTGGTTTGTGAAAGTTCAAATCCTATCTACAACTCCATTCACATTCCACAACATGTTTGGAATGTAGGGTCTGACTGGTTGCTAGCTTAAAAACAGAAAAGAGGTTGCAAGGGGCCACCTAGGCAAACATTTTCTCTTGACTAGGGTGTTTTTTTTGGACTGCACTTTTGAAGAGAGGATTGTTTCTACTAGCCATACATGAAGACATTAATCTTTCTAATATTAATCTTGCAAAATTAATCTTTATTCTAATAAGACTTTCATTTTTAAAAATTCGTTCTACAAATTCCTTACCACATTTCATTGTCAATTGATGTAAATAGTTTCAATATTTGCCTCCTAACATGCAATCACCTATATCAATTTTCCCACTGTTTATTTTGGTTCAAATATTTTTGTTTCAATACTCTCAATATTGTTGTTCACCAAAAATAGAGCCTCATGGTCACGCTTTTTTTTTTTTTTGAAACACTACTCTCATTTCAAAGCCCACTGTGCATTGCAAGCTCCATCCAAACTTGCAAAATGACTAGAACGTTGCGATGAGCATTCTCAACTCTCTTGTCTTTCACTGAGCACAAAAAGGCCATCATTTCAAAACATTCTCACTAAAATATAATCCTTTACAATACTCTGCAATTTTTTACGATTGCCCAAATAAAACTCCAAATTTAAATATCTACTGAATTGTACAGTCAAATAATTTGAAATTTTTGAGGTGCTCATTCTCAATGTGAACTATAAGATCCTATGGTTATATTCTATCCAATGTCATGAAGAAATGAGAAAAATAATTGCTTAAGTTCGTGGCAATATTGACCCATTTTGAAAGTACCCCCATTGGGGTCATTAGGGATTAAAGATTCAAATCCTTATTTCAAAATTATTCTACAATAATTTATTGGTAAAATTTGAGTGGGGAATTAACCCTCAAAGTCCCAAGGCCCTTTTTTTTTGTCAAAACCACTCGAAACTGCCATTTTTGTTGCAATCACCCAAAAAAACAAAAAAATATATTTTTTTGAGAATCTAACCATCAGATCATGTATTCAACTTGTGTGCGGTCGTGTATTAAAAATTTCATAAAGTTTGACTGTATAGATTGGAAATATGAGCATTCAAAGTTGAAAAAGAAGGTTTAATTGAACACCAATCTGCAATTTCAGATGACTTTGACCGCCGGTTGTGGAAATTTTATGCACTACAAACTTTGAATTTTAAATTTTTTTATTGAAGAATTGAGTTGAAAGTGTAGAAAAATAATTTCAAAAAAAATAAATTTGATTTTCATTCCTCAAAAAAATTGTAAGTAAAAGTAGGTCCAAGATTGAAAAGAAAACTAAATGGTTCATAGGCCAAAATCCAAATTGTCCCCCAAAGGGACAATGAGACTTTATGGTTTAAATGACACACAAATAAATATAAGTGTATATTTGATGAATCTTTTGACATCCAAACTCTTCCATTGTTAATTTGTTTTTCCATTTTTGTAAGATACGATTGTTTGAGAAATCTAAATACAGAATCAAAGTATGAAAAACATTGTTTGGAGTATTTTTTTTAATTGTATAATCTTTTTTTTAATTGAAATTTGGAAAACAGCTTCTCTTCCATTCAACAAAAAATAAATGGCTTTTTACAATTCCTTATTACATTTATGCTGAAACATGATAGGCCATGAAGGACTCAATTTGATAGATTTATTGATTTTAAGAATATTAATTTCTTATGMAGRAAAACYACAAGAAATAATTACTTCATGAARCTAGTAAGTCACARCAAAGTTTTAAAGTTTTGTTAGTTYGTGACTCCATCTKTAGGATAACCTGAGATTAAAAACACTTGTGCCTAATTTAAGAGCTTTTAGATGCACTTCTAATGATGGGATTTCCAAATATTAAAACCACATAAAAGATTAATAATGCATTTGTGTGGTGGTTTTGTAGTGTAGATTTGTGGATGCACTGAGAGCATGGCCAATGTCCTTGGAAATATCATGTAGGTAAAAGAGGGTCATAAATTTGAATGATGGATTACTTGTTTGTGTCTTCCGTGAGTGATTGCAAGAAACACTTATACTATTTGTTGCTTTTTGGAACAATACTTATAAACTTTTCTGGAGTACTGTAAAAATATATAACCATTTTTTAAAATTTCTTAAAAATATATTCAACTTATACACCTTTAAGTTGAAGATAACCACAAAGGAAATTCATAGAAAAATTCTCTAACTATGAGATCTTAAAAATATGAAATGACTTGGGTTAAATGTCAACTACTTTTTTCTTCCTATGAAAATTTACTGAAAATCGTTTCAAAGAGATTAGCTTCCCTAAACACGCAATCAGCTCCTAAGTGGTCACTTTAAGAGTAGACTACCTTAAGAATGCCAAATTAAGAGTTAATCATGGCCCTGCACACTCTGCCACAATGTTTATGTGTTTGTTTCAGAAAACAAACAAAAAACAAAACCTCATGTCATCCGTCCTACAAAGCCAATAACACATAAAAAAAAATGAATACAAAAATTGCATACACAAAATTGAAGGACACTAAATCGTGCCCATGAAATGGCCCCGCAAGATAATGTTTGAGGGTAAAAAAATCCCCTATATTGAGCCGTCACTAGGGTATGTTCTCAATTTCTCCTAATAAATTTGAGGTTAGTGATTGCAAATCTAAATTGCAAAATTGCAAAAAAAAAAGTTGTGCAAAAAATGAAAAATTCCTGCGTTTTTCCCTGCTGTAAATCTAGTCTGTGGGGCTCATTTCATGGACACGATTTATTGTTCTACCACAAAATTGGCCACCTTCAATTCAAACCCTCCAAAATGAAGGAGCCAGAGAACCCCAACCGAACCCAACTAAAGGAAGCCCCCACATGGCCACACCGGCACACCCCCACATGCCCACACCAAATGACGTGCGTAATTACCCGGAACCTGCCTCCGTACCCCCCTCCGGTAAGCATGCTGACGCCGCATGACGACAGCATGGCAGATCCGCGCGCCAATCAGAACAAGTATAGGTGGAACCCTAGAAAGGCAGGCTCCCCAAACCGCCACTTTTGCTGCTGTGATACTATTATGTTGATCAATTTTTCATATTTTCTTGTTGTGAAGCAAAAAGGAGGTTTCAATGCACCAAAGAATATGACATTTGGATATTGTATGTAAAAGTTACGGAGGGTCAAAGTTTCTTTGTGTAGATGTTCTAAAACTATTTCTTCAGCACACTTAGATATTGATTTTGGAGATGTACACATTTTGGTGATGATGACAACTTTAAGCAAGGTGTAGTTTTGGGTGTGCCCGCTTTTAGTGTTGCGTCCATAAGTGTTAAAATTTTATGTATCTCTTCTGGAGATTTGTAATATACACTATTAAGTAATAAGTGATATGAAATGTTTAGCTCCCTATCTCGTTGATTTGATTGTGATGACTGGGTAAGTTGAAAAAAAAGTTGTGATAAAGTTGGAAAATGTTGGAGAAATTGTGGGATTCAAAGATGCTAAGAGTGCACTTGGGACTTCAAAGATTTTTTTGGAACAAAGACATTAGATGAGAAACGAGGCCTCTAGAGGGCCGTTTCAAGCTTGTTCCCCTTGTTGTTTTCAATGCAGTGATGGAACGATTGGTTGCTATCATAAAAACTTGGTTTTCATTCTTTAAAAAATTGTCAAGTAGAAGTAGGTTCAACATTGAAAAGAACCCTAAATTGTTAATAGCTCTAAAAGGGCATTGAAACTCAATAACCCCAATTGTGAGATTGTTCTAGCAAGAAAACTTAACCTTGTCAAACAATTTTTTT
>VACF01001476.1:0-14712 GCA_006891605.1 Pleurozium schreberi | reverse complement strand
GATACATTATAATGAATGTAAAAGAAATAAAGCATTAAATGGATATAGAAAAAATTAAAAACAACAAATTSATTTGTAATAGCAAAGTGTTGAATCTGACCTAAAGCTA
This sequence comes from Pleurozium schreberi, assembly GCA_006891605.1. Taxonomy (NCBI): domain Eukaryota; kingdom Viridiplantae; phylum Streptophyta; class Bryopsida; order Hypnales; family Hylocomiaceae; genus Pleurozium; species Pleurozium schreberi. The sequence goes on along the minus strand of VACF01001476.1, from coordinate 14,603 downwards.
TGATATTCCGAATTGGAAATAGAGTTCACCTTCAACACAACCAACTCGTTGGTGCTAACATTATCTTTGGTTGTTCTTCTAGTTGCGGTATATACCTGATAAATGGCAACAAAAGAGATTTATTTTATTGATGAATTATTTTTTATCTTCAATATTATAATATTAAAAACTCATCTTCATTTTCAATGGTACAAGTAAAAATAAAAAATTTGTTGCATATGACTTTGAATCAAAATTGTAGAATTTTCTAAGACATTACAACATTCAATTTTTATTCTTCATTATATAATTTTTTATTAAAATATCTTAACCTCTAAAGGAACTTTAGAGGCGTAAACCCACATTGAAAAACTCATGCTTGATCAAGCACAAATTAAATCATCATCAATCATTATTTTTTAGCAAATTCAATTGTAGGATTTTCTAATTGACTTGTTCAAGTACATTGTTCTAAAATTTTGGGCAAATATCTCCAGCCATTGCAAGTTCAATGTATATAAACTTCAAAATGTATGTTTCTCTAGCCTTTCCAAAGGTGAAGTTTTGTCTTTCAACATTTTTAGAAAAAAACTCATGTGTTCTATAGCGTTTTCATTTTATGGAAATGTTGGAAAACAGATTGAAAAAATGTAAGAAAAATTTACCCAATTTTTTTTGTACTCATCTATAAAAAAAGTTGTAAATTGAAAAGTAGAAGGTATACGTGGTACTAATAAAATGGAATAATCCAATATACTAATAACTTTTATAAAAAAAGTTAGAATTGTTAATCACTATGGTGAAAATATCTTAGTGAATATTTAATATCCTATATTTTAGTTTAATTTGAAAATTTTCAAGACTGAGAACAAAAGATGACTTTTTATGTCAAGTTTTTCAACCTTCATTGCCTACAAAATAAAACTCTTCACAACTTTAACCTCATTATTTGGAATTGAATGATTCAAATTTTTGAATATTTGTCAACCTATCTATTAAATCCAAAAAAAATAATTTATATTTCTTAGAATGATGTTTTTGCTATTTGATTTGACATTGAAATAAAAAAAATCCTTCTAACTTTTGCAATATTCATTGGAATGACATAAAACAAAGCTTTGTGTGAAGATTATGATGAATAGCATCCATCCAAAATATTCATCCAAAGGTTCCAAATTATAAAATCAACATAGACTACCTAAATTTTCAAAAAGCTCAAAGTAGTCTCCTTGGTTYTAAAGTGGTTAAACAAGATTTTTGTGGACAAGTACCTTGTCTAACTTCTAATTGCCAAAGGAAACGTACAAGTTTGTACCAGACTACAATCAAAATGTGTTGAAAAATTTCAAAAACTTTGACCACACAAATTGAAAGATTATAATGTTTAAGTTTGGTTCTCATTTTAGCTATACATTTGGTGAGGATTATGCTTTGAGATTCAAACATGTTAGCTAAAGATTGCAATAAATGAACTTTTGTTTCCCAAATAACATCAATTAAAGTTGTCAATAATCGTGGWGCACACATATAGGATTCAATTGCAATATCTCCATCAATAGTTGTTGACATTTTTGTTTTCGGAGTATCTAATAAATTTATTTTTTGTATACTAGATTGAACATGATCATCTGAAGTTACATTTGAGACTTTCAAATTACTTGCACAAAGGGCATGGGAGAGTTGAGGTGGCGCTAATACCTCTTGCAAAGGCAACCTTGCTTTTGGTTTAAATTTTTTAGGTCTCTCAAGCCATGATGTATTTTCATTGATGGATGTAGAAGGCTTTAATACCTTCGAAAAACATTTTTGGAACCCCAAAACCTCACCAGGTAAGGCTTCATTAAAAATGTCATGTTCCAGCTCATTCAATTTCTTTACATCAATAGGAAATTTTTTTACAATGATAGAATAAAGGTTAAGTGTGAGAAATAATCCATCTAGATCTGCAAAACTTGAAGCAATTGCCACTGAAGACTTTACCAAAAGACTAAGCACTTTACAAAATCGGATCATTTCCTTGAAAGAAATTTTGAATTTATCTATTTTTTGTTGAATTAATAGTTCTTTTGTATATCCTACTTGTTGTGGGCTTGCAATCTTTAATGTTGTAAAAAGATCAATAAAATATTGCAATTTTGAAACTAGATAATTTACAATGCGACTACTTCCTTCACTTGGCAACATCCTTACTACTTGGAAACATGCATTAGCTATATCTTCGACAAGAATAAAATCAAKTTTTCCATCTTCCAATAYGTGACTTATGCCTTCATTTAATAAAATTTCAACAAATCCATTGTCTACCCACTCAAGAACTTGTTGCCAACCAAGAGTATATTGTATCTTCCTACAAGTTCTTGTGCCAATTGAATTTGACCTATCTGACTTCATTTCTTCAAAACATCTCCATTTCATCTCTGCCGCTTGCAATACCCTTTCAGTTTCACTACCAATAATTTTCTTTTCTTTTTTAAAAKCATATGTTTTCAAGGGTCKATCCATGACYGCTATCAATCCTGACAATAAGCTYACATTTTCCTTTTCTCCTAAATAAACTTCTTTCTTCGAATCAATAAATTTTTGAAAATGTGAAGGTGTATTATCCGCATCAATGCCAGACCTTGAACTCATTGGAGTAGACATTGTTGACCTCTTAGGAGTCCTAGTAGTATTTAGTGTAGTTTTTTGTAAACCACATAAATTTAAGTCCGTCACTTCATGAATTAATATATTTAATAAAGTACGCACACCTTGTYGGCGGACCTCTTGTTTAATRCTTCGTAAATGTGAAATTGCACAACGTTCTTTTGATGAGGGYTTCCAAGTAGAAATTTGAGCTGAAGTGTCCCTGCATTCTCGAAATGCAGTGCCAAGATCACATGCCACACAACACTGGCAAAAATCTTTATTTTTCCATGCTGAGAAAAATGTTGTTAAAGATTTAAGCACCATACAATCATCTTCATCAGCAAAAGCAGAAGTAAGTATTGTCTCTAGAGGTCCTCCTCGATATACTCCTCGCCAAACTGCCCAATCTAAACAACAACATTTAGAATATTCATGCTCAAATGAATTTTGATGAGGTTCTTTACTACTTGTAGCTTGTTGATGACCTTCAACTTCTTGAATCAATGACTTTTGAAAAACGTGTTTATTCATACAATACATAAGCCCTTTCAAAGTTTCTCCWCCAGYAAGTGTTACAAKTCCTTGGTCAAAATCAAATCTTACAATTTTCCAAATAAAGATTCCTTTAGATGTTGAACGAGTCATTATTGCATCACGTCCAGCCAAAAATACTGCATATGGATGGTGAGTGAGTCTTTCTTGAAGATTTATATTTTGAAAATCAATATCAAGAAATTCAGGAAGATTTATTACCTGTGATGTATTTTAAATTTGGACTAAATAGTTATTCAACTTGGTGGTAAAAATTTTAAGCATGGAAACGTAANAGCATGGAAACGTAACCAAAAAAAATTGTCTTTTTCTTATTAGAAATAGGTTTCGATACAAACATATTATTTCATATATAAAAGAAAAAATATAATTTCATATTAGATAATATTACCTGTGAGAGTAAGCGGCGAAATTCCCAAAGTGGTCCACCAGGACTTAACATATTTTTTAATTTCTTAAATGTTGGTACTTTCATTAGGATATACCATCGCATTGTTGTTGATCTTTTCCACCAATCCATGCTTTTGCTTTCATGTCCACTATCCATTTGCTTAAGTTCACGTTGTCGCAATCCATTCCAATCATATTCACAATCATCTGCACCAACTCTTTTTTTTCTACTTTGTTTAAACTTTAATTGATTTGCTGGTAATAAGACAAGCTTACATTTTTGCAATACTTGGACATGAAAGACTCCATAATCTCGTTGTCTATAAACTAATTCCAATTTTGGAGATGAATCAATTATTTCATGACCACCTTCTAATGTGTCATGTTCAATCCATAGAGCACATCTTGCATGACCAGACATGCGAAGCCACTTATGAATTGCATCTTTTGTCCCAACCAAGACACTTATGGCACATGAAAAGTCGTTTTCAATAGATCCTTCACAATATCGTTTCAAGAATTTTTTTCTTGACATACCATTTTTTGCAATTACTAGGCCCTCTGCAAGTTCACTTGCCAAGCTATATGGTGATGCTTTCTCACTTCCAAATGCAAGCATGGCAGGYTGAAGAGATGATTTATCATTTGTCTCAAATTCCTTTATTTGTGCCATCTTGCAAATTTTTAATTATTTACATCTATATTTGTTATATTAGACAATTTTTGTCACAACCTTCTTTTGTAATCTTTACTCATGGAGATTTCGAATGAAACAATTGATATCACTGATAATCACTTTATTATTTATTGACTGCAAACAAACACAAGTCTATTATAYACAAAGATGCTTTGAATCAAATTTGAGAGACTTTTCTTACACATATACTTCAACTTGTAAATGTATAGAGATTTTTGTTCCTCTATTGAATTCCCCACTATCACTACTTGCTTCTAAGAAATAGTATTTGTCTCATGAAATCAAACCATATTTTGACACCAAAAGATTCACATTGCCRTAGGCATGTCATGATGTAATAATGATGTCATTAATTTAAAATATTACAACTTTGGAGTTTGGACCATTTTGAATGCAAGTCAATATTATCGTGGTAGCTTGGGTATAGATTCTTTGTATACTTTGATATAGTACTTTTAATGTTTACACATGCTATTTCCAAGTTTTCATAATGGTCAAAATTAATAATACAATAAGAACCTAGTTTCTTTGAAATCCACAATTAATAAACATTCCATTCAATCAATATTATGGAGCACAATGTTGTTACACTTCAGTTAATAAATCTATTTCAAATTTTTATTTATTAAATTTTCAAAAGTCTGGTTTTCTTGCCAAAAAAAATTATATCTTTAAGAAAGAACATTGCTACTATAATCCACTAATCAGCAAAAAAACAATTGAATTCGTCATTGGGGAACATGTCATCTTCAAAAATTTAGACAATTGTACATACAAAACCAAAGTATGGTTTTAATATGTAGGTAAAAGGGCAATGAAGTTGAGTTTTTGGTAGAAACTCTCTACTACTAAATAGCCAGTTTCCTATTTTGACAATTCAATCTGGTTATTGGAGGAAAGTTAGGGTTGCATTCTCGGTTACATTGGAGTTTTTAAGGATTAACCCTAAACAATGTAACTAACCAATTGAAACAAAAATGTGATTTTTTTGGAGGAATTTTAGGTTAAAGTATGTCATTTTTAAAGATAACATATTTTAGAAAAAATTAGTGAATATGGCAAAAAATCTTTAATTATAGGATATTCATAACTTTTCAAAGGGCGAGAGATTTTTGAGAGTAACAAAGCATGTCAAATGTTTTTTTCTATGCTCGATTCGATGTTGTATATTTCTTAAAGAAGGTATTAAAGGTTAAAATATTCCTTTCAATTCTTCATATAAGGTGTCAAAGGTTTTCCTCATGAGCTTAGTTATTGTCCTCCATAATACTACAAGTCTTTACTAGGTTTTTTATTCTTTGGTCCCACCGACTAATCTCACATCTTTTGTTTGAATCCACGTTAATTTAGTTGCACATCATTTTGGAGTTGATACTAACTACACAGTTTTTGTAGTTCAATTCATGCCTCTTCAACGAGTATTTTTATTCATCACCCTCAAGTTCTTCAATCACCCTAATGCATGATTGTCTTTGCATCTTCCACATATATGAATGGAAATCAAAAGGACTCTCAAGCTTACGGTTTCTTCTTTTATCTTCGATTGTGTTCATTGAATAATTTCCTCCTAATAAATTAGAGTCATTTGCTACTTAAGAAAAAACGAAGTATCCAATATATTCAAGATACTCCAAAACAAGTTCCACCATGATTCTACACATCTTTTTATGTCTTTTCATGGATTCTAAGAAAAAAAGCATTTAATATCAATCTTTTCGTAACTTTCATAGAGTAGCTTTTGGATTGATACTTGCAAGCAAGYACAAGAAGATGCTATTGCACAACATTTCTACTAAATCCAAATTGCACTTGTTTTTTCAATGTCATCAAGCAAATTATAGAACAATCTACAAACATATAAATATGAGTGTGTTTCTTTTGAAATTTTATATATGTATTTCCGACTTATATTTTGAACATATTATGGAGACTGTTGCAAGTTGTAGGATCTACACATTTTTGGATGGAATGTTTGAAAGATCAAATTTAAATACTTGGAAAGAGTTGAAAGTACTTCTTTTTGAATCTGAGCATCATGATCTTGCAATTGGTAGGGTTTCTTGTTTTAAAATTTTAGAAAATTGTACTCTAACAAGTTGACTAAAAGATCCTAAAAAAATTAACATAAATAAAGTTGTTAGCCTTGCTTCCAAGACTAGGATTTTGGAGCAGTTTTGCCCTTCTAAACATGAAAGAACTTTAGAAATTAAAGCATCATCAATATACAAATAKTATGTTTTACACTTCAAAGAACTCACCCTTTTAGTGACCATCATATTTCAACTTCAAAAATTTGTGACTAATTCCCAAAAGGTCAAAAATCATGAAATGAGTTGAATTTGATGCCATTTGTGTTTTTTTTTCGATGAATTTTTTTTGAAAAATGTTTCAAAAACTCCCGAAAACTTCAAATCTATTGGTAAAGGACTTCCTACTTTGGCTGAAAAGTGTTGTTAATGAGGGTCTAAGGAACAAATTTGGACATTGCAAACATCACCCCTAACATCTAGTGCAAACATACCTTTAGACTTTACATTCAAGGGAACTGAAGGCATGACGTTAAATCTCCCATTCGAAGTAGGCCCAGAAGGATTCATCAGAGGTAAAAGTAAAAAAAGCCCCCTATTTTGAGCCAAGTCTAGGGTATAAGGAAAGACAGCCCATTGTGGTCAGAATTTGGAGTTTGGCCTTACACTACTATTAAAAAATTTCAATTTTTTCCCCACTTAAAGGCAAGTGTGAGAAACAAGTGCAATTGAAATTATATTTTCTCGATAAAGTATGAATTTGCTAGGAATTTTTGAAGTGTTCARTTTTCCATGGCCCAACAGGGTCTGTAGACCACCTAGTAGCCAACAAAATGTGAATCCATGATGGTCATCTCACTACCTAATGCAATCACAATATTTTCTAACATGCAATGCCTATAAAGTCAATCCATGTAATGAATTTCACACTGAAAAGTTGGAAGTGCCTTGTGTGGTCACTAATCACTCCATCACTACCATATAAGACATTGATTGTGACCCAGATCTCACAAAACTACAAAAACCCACAATGGGGCCACTTCATAGGTGACCACAATTGAAGAAATAACAGCAATGGATTGTCTTATCTTAGTCTAGACCTCTCTGATTGCAAATATGAATTCAGAATTTGCTAAACATAATTTATGTGAAAAATAAAAAATTCCAGCGTTTTTACCCAGGATAAATTCCAGCCTGCTGGGCCCACTTCGAATGGAGGATTTAACGTCCTGCGAACTGAAGTAACGGTTACTTGGATGAATGAAAGTCTCTGTATGCCGATACTTGACCGAATTCCGTCCACACTGACAGTCCCATACAGACGGAGCCAACAAGGACACCTCGCCAGCCACCTTTCTCTGCAATTTCCTGAACAACTCCCGTACTCGCACAATTCCTCCTCCACAATTCCTCCTCCACGATTTCTTCTCCCCAACTTCTCCTCACACAATTTCTCCTCCACAATTTTTCACTCCCTCCGCATTACCCATACTCAACTCCAATTGTTTACTTAAAAAGCAATTCCGCACTATTTTGTACATCATCTCTGACTCCATGAATTGCAACTCTCCGCGCGTGGAGCTTAAATTCTGTAATTTCTGTGACAAATTTTGATTGCGATGGCTGAAAATGGAGGTTTAGGTGCATACGCAGCAGACTTGGGATCCATTAGGGAAGCGAGAAAGCGCATTGCTGCTCACATTCACATGACGCCTGTCATGAGTTCGGGAACATTGGATGAGATTGCTGGCTGTCGCTTGTTCTTCAAATGCGAGCTTCTGCAAAAAGGGTATGTGTGTGTGTGTGTGTCTGTGATTTGCGATTTCTCCGGTTTTGGGTCAAGGGTTTAAGGTTTTTAAGGTTTCTAAGGTTTTAAGGTTAAAGGTTAAGGAACGGTATAGGATATTGCGTATTGGCGATTTGCTTTAATTCATGATAGTGTGGGATGTTGCAGTGGTGCTTTTAAGTTCCGAGGAGCTTGTAATGCTGTTCTTTCTTTGTCTGATGAGGATGCGAAGAAAGGTGTTCTCACGCACAGCAGGTTTGATTTCACAAACTATACTGATTTTTCGTATTAGTGAGGGCTGAAAATTAGCCTCGCCTAGAAAAGTAGAAAACTAGTGTCACCACGAAAAATTTATTGGCTCTGGACCGCAGGGAAGGAGACTTTGCATTGACAGACAGAAGCAATATGTGAGGAAGTTTGAGTAGATAGCTTACTTGAAAAGTGTGCCAACCATAGGTGATTTCTACCTGCCCTAATTGAAATTAGTGTGACTTTGGTAGATTAGTGTCACATGCACTATTAGGATAAATCCGTGTAGATGCACAGTGTTGTCTCTCTTTAGGAWGTGGAAAWCTTTAAGAGAATATTGTACGGCGGGTGCTGCACCGAAAGCTTATCCGTGTCTGCTGTAGTTTGCAATCAATCTCAAGGTTTTGTCTCCGTACGTGGTGCCTGTGTTCCTGTAAAGTGAAGAATACTCTTTATGTCAGTTTAACCAATACGCATAAGTGTGCTTTCTTTGGGAACTCTCTCAATGATTTAATTGACTGGAGAGATCACTTTGGGTGCACTTTCTTGAGATCAAGTTGTATGTACCCACTCAATATATTGGATGAATTCTTGTGTAACCATTTCCAAGTGGGAAGTTGTAGAACTACGTTACTTACAACTTGCTAATGGAAGGCCAACGAAACGTATTAGAAGATATAAGTCCCTTCAGGCAACACGCGTTAGTCAGTTCGTAACGGATTCATTAGAAATTAGAATTCCTGACTTAAATAGGAATAGTGAGTGCAATATTTAAACAATGTAATCGTGTGAATGTRWTATTTTAAGAATGTAATAGTGTGAGTGTCTTCAGTTTAAGAGCATCTCTACCACACTCTGTGACAATGTCAGTTGAAGGAACTCTGTAACCCAGGAGGCCCAAACTGAGCCTGCTTTAGTTTCTTAGCACTTCTGAGTTGGCAATTTGGAACTTCTTTTGTCCAAATTTATTGAAATTTTTGATCAATTCATGCAATGATCTTCACCGATCCTGGTGATATAAGATTTGTCAAATACAAATCTTATTTTGTTGTGAACAAATTTGTAGAAGGTAATTTTGAAATAGGTCAAAATTACGTGTATTTTCCTTCCTACATCCAAAGAGTTATACATGTGTGTACAAATGTAATTAAACAACCTTCACTTGTCAAATTGTCAACACCCTCACCATAATTGCACAATTACAAAAGGTTGAATACACCAACCATTCTCAAATCTCCAAAACTCCTAAACTAATCCAAAATCAACCCTTAATTCTCATGAATGGAGACTTTACATTATAGGCAAAATCTCTAGAGGTCAGTTTTAGATACATATGTAACAATTAGACTACTAGTTCTCATCTTGTATCCCAAGAATATCTCATTTTTGCGAATTCAATTATCTTTTTTCCCTCATAAAATGATTTAGAAAATAAATCCTAGAGTTATAGGATTTCTTTTCCAAAATTATCATATTACATTATATAAGAAAAAGGAAAAGTCTTCAAGCATATTCACACAAATTGATGTTGGTTTACTTCCAGTTTGAAAAAAGACCTTCAATTCAGCACATGAATGTCTAAATTACTAGCAATGTATAGTAAAATAATTGTGCGTAATTGTGACCTCTTTTCTAAAATCAATCCCCATAAATTCTTGCCTAAAATTTATTGTCTATTCATAAGAACCTAACGTCATTTCCTAATACTCTTATTTTTAAAAGTTTGAAAACTCGTGGTTTATTCATACAATGTTCAAATACTACAACAAAGAATTTTAAACATCTTTATGACTTCTAACAAGATCCAACAAAAAATCATGCAATTAAATAACAAGGACAATGCCCAATTGCTTATTTGGACACATTAATTTAGGTGTAAAGCAGGCATATTGAAATTGAAGCCCACCTATATAATCCTTGAACGCGGCGGCGGACGTTGTGTGTCCTTTGAATGACAGAGAATCAAACCATGTAGGACAGAATTGCAACTTTTTATCCTTGGTATTAGGAGTGGAAAGGGAAGATCTTTTCTAGTACTTTGACTTCCAATGAGTATATTTGGCTTTTCAAAGTAGATGATGGCACACGGTATCAAAAATCCATGATTTCCACGGCCACCGATTCGTCCTTCAAGGGTGAAAAATTCCTCCCACATCTACCACTGGTAAAAATTTGTTCTCTAGAATGTAATCTGTCAGAACATGTGCAATTAGAGAGGGTTCAGTACCCTAAAACCCTAAACCCCAATCCTAACCCTTCCAGAGCCCACCTCGCACCATGCTTGCGCCTTGTTCCAGATTGTCGATTTCAGGTATAGGGTTGTGATCAAAATTTGTGCAGCGATGGCGGGCGTGAGTCGCCACATGGCGCGATCGTTTGTGTCAAGTGCAAGAGCGGCCGGGCGGTTTTGCGGGAACAAAACAGCGACTAATGCGAGTGGAGAAATGGGTGCAATTGCTAGAGCAGGATTGGGAGGAGCACCTCGATCTGCTGCACCAGCTCCTTTTAGCTTCTCCTCGCCTAAATCCTTTGTCATGGAGTCTCGCCGACCAGGGGCTTTCTTTCGAAGGTACGATAAAGCAATGGCAGTGTTGTGATAAGTAACAATGTGCAGACTCTAAATCCTAAACCCTGAACTGCTGAACTTGCAACTAAATGCTCCTCATATGGTAACTCTGGATAGTAAATCCGAAAGAAAGTGACGAAATTTTATCAGGTCGTGGAGATCGGGGAGGTCTGATTCATGAAAATGGATTAGGGTAGGTTCAGGTCTAGGTTTTGAAAAGTGCAATGAGCAATTCCTGTGTATTTTACATTGTTGCAACTAAATTGAAACTTATACGTTAACTCCGGATGGTAAATTCGATCGAAGGTGATGAAATTTTATTAGGTCGTGGAGATCCGGGAGGTCTGATTAGTTCAGTTTTAGCTTTTAGTTCCAGCTTCCTCTCATCTTCTAAGTCCTTTGTAATCGAGTCTCGCCGTGGGCTTTCTTTTGAAGGTATGATGAGCAATTGCTGTGTTGTGTAGTGAACATTGTTGCAACTAAATAAACTAATATGTTAACTCTGGATGGTAAGTCCGAACGAAGTTTTATTAGCTCGTGAAGATCGTGGAGGTCTGATTTATAAGGGTTAGTTCCGTTTTAGGTTTTGAAAGTTGCAATGTGTAGTTGTGATTATCTGTACAGTATTCGAACCAAAACTCAACTACGCTGATTTGTCACCTAGAAAATTACTGCCACCGAAAATTTTCGTTTTCATGGAAATTAGTCCAAAAGAGTAATATATCAATTCAAAATAATGGGAAAAATTAGTGTCACACTCGCTATTAGGACAAATCTATGTAGCTTTTTGAATCCAAAGTGATTGATAATTTTTGATATGCGTCTAAGAGATTGTTGGACTTGATTCATAAGCGCCTGTTTTCAAATGAAGTAGGGTTAGATCAGTTTTAATTGGAATGTGCAATGCAGATTTTTTTGTTCTATCCGTTATGTTATGTGAGGTAATCTTAAGAAGCTTTTGAGCATAGTTAGTAGTATTAGAATGGTCAAATCTTTATATTTTCGTGTTAGTAAATCAAAGAGGATTTCAATGCACCAAAGAAATGCATTAGTTTGATATTTTATGCAAAAGTTGTAAGGGTACAAAGTTTGATTGGTAGACACACAAGTTTCCCAAGTGTAAGGTGGTTTGAGTTCTCAAAATTGACATGCAATTATATTTGTTCTCATTTTCGTCTGTTAATCCCCTTCAAAGAGTTGCATGTGTTGCCTATTATAAGTGATGCTGAAACAGAGAGGATTTATGAAAAAATTTGCCAATTCTTTTAGGCTTGCTGCACCACCTCCCCCTAAATGTGTTTTTTTGGTGTCATTAGGTTGCCTGGAGAAGTGGCATGCGTGCAATCCCTGCTGCCATTGCACAATGCAACTGCTTCAGCCCGAATGGTTTCGCAGCTTCGCTCCTCAGCTRGTGCCCTCCTCCAGGGTACGCACATGGATATTTCCTGATGGTATTCTCACCAACATTGCTGCCATTATGTATGTCAAGGAATTGTAGAAAGCTTTGCGAGCCTTCTTGCCTTGCAGAAGTCTATTTTGCATGTCATCTGCAGTTTGTTTGGTCAAAGCTTTACAGATTTGGTCCTTGAGTTCCATTTACATTTAGTTCCCAAGTAGGGGACCATCCATGTGTCAAAAATGCACACACTTAYCAAAGATTCAGAGTTTGTGCTAGCAAGGGATTTGTTGTCACGTATTGCATCTGTCGACATGTAAAACCACATTTCTCCAGGGATTGTGCAATAGTGAATTTAGGAATTAAGAGTCTTTGCGGCTGACTGGGCATGGAAATCCTTCCATTGAAAACTCACAAGAACTATTCATGGAATTTATCACTATTTGCTGCTGGAGACACACTGTAGAACTAGGTTGATGGATCGGATTTTGAGGTCTCTCTGATAGTTGGAAGCCATTGTAATCCTTGTTTCGGATCAGTTTAGTAGTTTAAGACTCTCCAATCAAAAACACAGAGAGTATAGGCACCAACATGTTTTCGTAACTTGAATACAACAACCAGAGTTGGAGAAAAAAGGTCAGAACACAACATTACAAAATCAGTAGTAATAAGAAACAAAAGACTCCGACAAATTGGAATACCAAGAAGATAGTGTATGCTTTATTTTCACAAATGTTGTGGTACAAGCTGGAGCTCACAAACAGAGCTCGTAAATTACAGAAAACATCTCATSAAGAAATGCTTACAATAAGGTTACAGGGTCACAGATCTGTACAAGACTAAACGCCGTGCAAAAATTCGAACTAAATAGGAAAACTCATGTACTCGCTAGCTCGCTCTCCCTCCCTCCTTCCCTCAAGGATAATAAACAAAAATTTAAAAATATGCAACATCGTCACTCACGGGATTCATTGCATAAATTGACTCACTAAATCGGTCACTAAATCGGCTCCATTACCAAGTGTACAAAGTGTCAAATGAAACCTCTCAAACAAAAAACATGCCAGCCTCTTCCCGGAAATTTGAACAACGGCTGGACAATCAAGAAAAATAGAAACCACTGAAATCGGATTCAGCTCTGTACCTCGATTCGACCAGACAACAAAGGGCTGCTGCMASTCATCACACAGCGCTMGGAAAAGCCTCACAAAAATAGGGGAAACACACCAACGGGACGATCCCTGCCTTCACATCACACACTCTTCAATCCCTGGATGACGAAAAATGGAAAGTCACGCAAGTGTAGAAACTCGAGAGCGCGAGTCCGAACCAGACGAGGCGAACCCTTCCACTCGCACAACCGGGTTGCCAACAAAAGAAGCGGGGACACGAGTGATGTGGTGGGACAACACGGACTGCGCTCGCTGCTGCAGAAACTCCACGTCGTGAATCAGAGGGTTCCCTGAACGACTGGGCGGAGAACCGCTGAAGTAGGGAGGGGAACAGCCAAAACTAGAAAGATCTCCACACCCACCCTGAAATACACAAAAAAACACGTTAACGAGGGGATACCGTTTCGTCTGCCAAAACCCTGTTATCGACCCAGACCTTCCAATATATAAACTCAACACGGAAAACTCTCGAGAACCATTCATCTTGAAATGGAAACAAGCGATGTCTGCCAGGACCTTCAAGAGGGGGCTACAAACTCTCACTCTCAATGATCACATAAGAAGTCGATACATTTGGATCTCGAGAAAGTTGCGCTCGGGATCCAAAGCGATCTCTCCCAAGAACTCTATGCACTGATCTCCGAATGGTATAGAACTAACGCACGACGAACAGAAGTCTCCAACTTAAGAACACCACATTCTGAAAAGAGAGCTCTCACCTTGCTCAGAAAGATATCAAGTAACTCAAAACCGGCATCTCCCTCGCCTCGCACAGGAGCTTGACTGCACAATAGACATCACAAAAAAACATCAAAAGGAAGRTCACAAAACCATRCAAASAGAAGAAAAAGAAAACAAAAACAAAGAAWAGGAAATCAACGAAGCCAACAACAAACAGAARAAACARAACATACCTTCTGCGCCGCCTCGAAGGCTTCAGGTACTCATTCACAGGACACAACATCGTGCTCGGACGACGAGGCTTCGGACAAATCACCTCCTCCTCGCTGCCCTCCATTCGGAAACCCGACAAAGAACGACGACCATCGCTCATCTCACCACGAGACTCCAACGAACTCCAAGCACCAGCCAACTGCTGGACACCGCCAAGGTTCCTTGCAATATCCAGCTTTACAGACTTCAAACACAGACTTCCTTTCC
>VACF01001475.1:0-14438 GCA_006891605.1 Pleurozium schreberi | reverse complement strand
TTTACTGAGAGATCTTATGACTGGAAGAAATGTAACATGTCTGGAATGTGCACAGGTCACTCAAACTGCCTCACTGTGTGGACCAGAGGAGAATGATTGGGAAAACCTTTCGCAGGTCCTCTCTTTTTCACCTGATGGCACTTCAGCAGAACGGGTTAGTATTGCGAAGCTTTTGACTATGAGTATCATGAGTTTAAGTTCATCTGTACCAAATTGTGCTGGGAGGATTTCTGACCATGGGGATTCCCGCCAATGATATCTTAGAGATATTCCTCTGTTGGTTTTCATTTTTGACCGTACCCAATCTTGGGTTTGGGAACTTTTGCTATTATAATTCCATTGCTACCGATACCTTGACGATCGACTTTGCGAATAGTAGAGTCGCATGCCATAAGCATTTGTACCCCTTGAGAAAGTGGAAAAATCTTCTCGTGGAACTCTTTCATTTCAAATTGAATTGGATAAGTAAGTGGTCAATCTTTGCAGGGAAGTAGAACGTGCTTTGAACAAATTGCAAAGACAATTAGTGTTAGCAAATGATGTACGAATTTTTTTGCTACGTTAAACACCGAATTAGGCTAGCATCAATACTTTTGAGTTAAGATTACTTATATAACTTCCTGTAGATGGCAATCCTACACATCCGATAATAAAATAAGTGATCTAGGTAAAATCTGCATATTTTTAAGATTACCAAGTAATCATAATTATAATGTGATTTTCATGTGCACAGCTGCAAGAACTGAGCCACAAACTTGAGAAAGTGGCGAAGAAGCAGCAAGTTGAGGATGAAATTGAAGCTCTGTGCACACATCAGGATCAAATCACTGAACTGAAGTCTCGTCTGGCTAAGCTTACTGCAAAGTGCAATGCAGAAAATGTAAGACCGGATAAGCTGTTTCACGATCCGGTACATGGTGTGGCTGACATTTTGTTAGACCTTGCTGACAAACTCGATGCCCAGGTTTGTAGCGAATCTACCTCTGATGATTTTACTTCAGTCTGCTGTGCCCTCGTCAGATGATGGGACGCATTTTCAACTACTTGCGACTACATCAAGCTAGTACCTTTTACTAAATGCTGTTGGTTCCCTCTCGCACCTAGTAGGAAGATCAAGTGCGACAAACGACCAAGGATATTCAGCAATTGGCCATGTCACTTCAGCTTTCGTCACCTTACGTTCCTCGCTCTAAGGTATACATTACGTGACTACTTTGACGCTCTTGCTTGTCGTACCAGCTTGCTTAGTTTGTCCAGGGCTTCTTGCAACGTATACCACCACCCCAGTTTGGTTAACGTGACAATCTATTGGGGTTCTTATCAACTTACACGCTCGTTACTAAACTACAATTATCTTTTCAACCATTCGTTGATAAGAGTGATTTGTCAATGCACTGGTGTGCAGAAGCAGGAGTTACAGAGGATGCTGCAGGATGGCAATAGGCAATCAGATGGTCCAGTCTTTGAAATGATGCATCCCAAAGACATTCCAATCTCACCTGATCAGCTTCCTGCTGCCAACCTTAGGTGAGTCCGAAGTCGGAAATAAAGCAACTGAGAGTTCAGGGACAGGATTCACCTTTCACCGTCTCAAGTGTTTTTTTGTCTTCGCCTTGAGATAAGCTGGCATTCGGCAATGTTGAAATATARTCGCATATTTGTTGGGCATTTGGGAATGTTCATTTAACGAGTTCCTCTTGTGCAGTAATTTTATACAGGAACAGAAACTGGACAGGCGTTCTTCTCGGTCCCTCGATCGCCAGATTTCATTTTCATCTTTACCTAATAAGGCAGACGCTATTCTTACACCATCATTTGAAGAGCCTCCGAACAAGCTGTACGAGTTCCAAGTAGGATCATTCGATCCTCATCCCAGTCCTAAAATTCGTAAGTTCAGTAATCACGGGTCGGGGAAAAGCTCGCTTCGAAAGCCGCAGTCTACTGGCAGTGGATTGAGATGGGATGCTGCCAGCACTGACAAGTCGAATGTTCAAGCAAGAACACGTAGAGTGTGTTTTAGCCCCGAGGAAGGCACGAGCGACTTTTCATTTGGTCTTGCACCCAAAAACACTCCTGGTAATCCAGGTAATAAATCCCATCATTTTGAATGTGTCTTGCCTTGTCCCRGCCTTCCGAAATGTTGTATGCACCACCCGATTTGAGCTCCGTTCCTTAAAACGAAGTCTTTTCTTCCGAATGAAATCCTCGGTCCTTTTTTTTTTAATCTGTTATCAGAGAATGTGTTGGGAACTCTAATTTCACTAAATCTAGACTATTTCGTTTRTTGTAGACCACCGATGGGCCATCAATCCTTACTCGAGTCTGTTTAAAAAAAACTCAAAGCTGTAAGTCATTTAAGTTTTCAGTTATGAGCTCCAGTAATACCACTCCGAAACTGTAGACGTCGCTCTTGGGGGACATGACACTGGTGGAGTAGTACTCTGGGTCAAGGTAGCCCTGAGAATTAAGCAACCACATTTTGTGTCATGGTGGAGAAGTTGTTTGGACAAAACATCCAAAACATGGACTTTGGAGCGCTTCAGAAGTAAGCGTGACACACTCATTCCCACCCCAAGTACCCATTTTGTGCACCTCCTAGATTCTTTGTTGCTGTTTTGAAGATTAGGATTTTGTATCCCATTTGAAGGGCAAAACTTAGGAAAGTAGTAACCAACCATCAAAGCCTCAACTTGAATATGAATTTCTTAAAAAATTGACTCAATGGATTGAAGAGATTGACAAGAGATTGTACATACCGCAGTGCCCTTGATGGTTTGGTTGTGCTTCTCATTCTCGTTAGGAACCAAGACGGACATGCCAAAGTCAGCGACCTTGGCATTCATGCTCTTGTCGAGCAAGATGTTGCACGCCTTCACATCTCGGTGGATGATTGGAGGATTTGCATTCTCATGCAAATACACTAAGCCTCTAGCCGCCCCCAACGCTATCTGGAGTCTTGTCTCCCAATTCAATACTTGGTTTGACTTCCCACCTGTAGTTGCATTGCACACAAATCAACAAGACCTCTTTAAACCATTTTCAAAATGTGTGTTTGCACTTGGCATTAGCAAGGAACTCAGGAATGAATTTAGGTACGTCTTTGAACTAGATTCACTTTGTTACATCACTTCTAATTACTCATGGATACCACTTGAGATAAACAGAGGAATTCACGCACCACTTGGATTTTAACTCATTATTGAATTCTACGGTTCTCTCACTTGAATGTTCTCTCATATAAGGTTTCCACTAGTGAACATACCTTATGTATGAAAGAGTATCCATGTTTTCTTTTCCAGCATAATTATAAGCAACATTGAAAGATTCAACTAAGATTTTAGCTAACTTGCGAGGATCATTGAGAGAGGAAGATTAGCTCTAGTCCTGAAATCAATATGAATGACGTTTTTGTTGGACTTAATTCTACTAACTAAGCCAAATGGACAAAGATAACAAGTGGTACGCTTGGAGCCTCCATTTGGAGGTAGGCTCTATGACTTGGACTCATCAAAGGTCATTCATTTATGTATCAATTAATTTTGAATGTATCAATCAATGTATCAGAATTGATACATCCTGAAAAACTTGAGAACAGTAATTAGTTGGTTAAGAAAAAACCTTCTGCCAGTTTCACGGGTACTTACCACGGAGCCAGTCTGTTAATGAGCCATTCGGCATGTACTCATAAACAAGGATCTGCTCAGCCTTTTCATAGCAGAACCCCACAAGCCCCACCAAATGGTTGTGGTGAACTCTTGAAAGAAGCTCAATCTCATTTTTGAACTCGTGCGCGCCTTGTTTGGAACCTTCTTGGGCCCTTTTCACTGCAAGCATTGCCCCTGTCCCTGCCATAACTCCCTTRTAAACCTGCTCAAGTAAACACCCATTGAACAGTTATTAYGAAATGTTGTTTACCARCACTTWAACAGATTTTGTARTAAARTGGGACTGTTTCAAAAYGGGACGAATTATTATGAGTGTTGTTTAAAAACACTTCACAGTTTGAAGTAAAATCAGAACTGGAAAAACARTAGCATAAAGAAAACGTCCCCCACAATTCCTTGAGATTCGTGTGTACAATCACTATGACCGTAGAGAGACCTGCCCATGAACCATGAGGAAGATTCTAGCTTTTCACAAAGTTGTTTAATTGTTCATGAACCAATATAATTTTACTGAAAACACTTGTTGTATAAACAGACATCGTAACAATATTAAGCAATATACTTAGGGTGCCATTAGAACCCAGGCAATTATTTAGATAATTTAATCCAAAATGGATGAATTGATTTGATTATAATATAATTTTATTATTACTGTTCTTCTTTTTGACTTTTTGATTGAATTTCAAAACTTAACGATGATAGAATAGTCTGCCTCTTACTACTGACTATGTGAAACATCCAACTCTGCTGAATAATGTTATGATTTATAAAAGTATTTGTGATTCAAAATGGATGGATAGAAAATAAGACGCACCTTGCCATAACCACCAACGCCAAGCATATTGTCATCATCAAACTCGTTTGTCATTCTTCTAATATCATCAAAAGTAAACCAACGAGCTCCTTTAAGGCTGGGAGCCTCGCCAGCTCCAGCTCTCTGCCATGCAGCTGCATATCCAACGAACTCACCATTCAAATTATTTTTCCGCCTTCACCCCACGGTCATCGCATCAAATAAAAAAAACATTATATTCAGTCAATACCAAGAGRAAGAATATTCTTTCATTGTCAGATATTGAAAATGAAACCAATAAGTCTAATCTTTAGGAGAAATTGGCATCAAGAGGTTCGACATACCCAAGAAGACAGCCAAGCATTTACACMTAAARAGGAACAATGATACGGTAGTCGAATTGTAGGCCACTTCAKATTACATTCTCTTCGATTACATGAACGCAAATGACACCTGAACTTCAATGGCAGAATAAATTAAGGAATTTAGATTCATTTATTTTTGATGCTGAAATACAAGAACCAAATGCTTTACCGAAAGGATTTTTCTTCCGTTCTTCCTCAGCTCTGCGTTTCAGCCTTAAAGCAACCAAGGCAAGAAATGCAGCAAGYGCCAACAAWGCTCCAGCTCCCACAGCAATGCCTATGACCACCCTGTTGGAGAGTCCAGAGACAACGTACAGTACTTCTGCAACACCTCCATGAGACCTTTTGTAAACATCTTATAATATTGTAATACAAGAGTGTCATCACAAATAACTTGACATCAATTTAACATTATCTTCTATTGGACTAATGCTCCAGTCGTTTAACCTAAAATACAGCGGAAGTTCAGTAGTATCTGTTGTCAAGTTACTGTATGCAAAACATGAGAAAAATTGGAGCAACTCACATGTGCAGGCACTTCGCAGCATTCCCAAGTTCAGGTGGAATGGAGCCTGAAAAATCGTTGTCATTCAAATGGCTACAAATCAAACACAAACCTGAATCAGGAACTAATCTATATATACGCGCACCTACAATTGTCACCGATTACAGGAAAGCATACTTACTTTTATTAATCAAACATAAATGATTTTTATTGGATCTTACTGGCAACTCAAAGAGATTTCCAACATGCATTATTTCCATTACTTCGACACCATTTCAATAAGCTCTGAATCCTCAAAGTGCTGTCTCTCTCTCTAGGTGTAACCCTAAAACCCAAAAACTGTTGCGGCCAATTTCAATTCAAATCTTGTGAACAAACTTTGACAATTTTTACAAAAACAAAATTTCAGGAGGAAGACAATGCTGTCTTACTAATGCTGTATATTTGGCCAGGTATCCAGACCCAGGTGATCAGGGCTCGTGGTGGAGATGGGTAAAGGTCCTGATAAGCGATTGTAAGCCACATCGAACCAGGTCAGATTGGCAAGGGCACCGAGAGCAGATGGAATCTCTCCCGTGAGTTGATTGTTGTTCACAGCACTGCGCGCAGAAACACAACACACACACACATTCGATCAAATCTTAACCCTAGAATCTTAACCCTAGAAGGGCCTTTGGGGTTTCTCTATAGGACCACCTATTTAGCTTTAGAACTCTTCAATTGTGATTTAACATATGAATTGTGATAGATTGTTATTTACATACTATCATGATCATTAATTTACTTTGTATTGAAAAGTATTTGATCAACGTTTTTATGGTAAAATATCGCTGTGTTCATAATGTACTATACTGCTGCAAAGGGCTTTCAAGTCCTTCTAGGGTTAATTGACTAAGTTACCAGAGGAAAACAATATGTAACAATACTTTTTGTGATTTAAGATCATATGGATTTCATCTCAAAGAGTGACCAATTCTTATTGTTTGGTACTCCCTCCATCTTGAAATGATTGTCCACCCACAATTTTATTGGGTATTTTTTGAGCCAATTTCATTGGTCATATTGTGAAAAACATAATTCAGAAGTGTCCCAAATTTTATATCATTAGAATCAATGAATGAGGAAACATTGGGTGTGATCATTGCAACCTAAATAAAATTAGCCATAAGGAATTATTTTTTTGAACTACTTAAAAACAACCTTTACAAAAAACATGACATTCATTTCAAGTGAGAGAGAGAAAAGATATTCATGAACCAAATAATTGGAACTTACAAAAATTTCAGGTTCACCAGCTGTCCAAGGGAGGGCGGAATCTTCCCTGAGAAACTACAGGCCTGCAAACTCCTGAAAGCAAATAGCAGTTTTGGAACAAAAAATAATTAGTTTTTCTCGTCTCTTCTCTTCTTCAATTTGTATTTTTTTTTGTTGCTATTAACCCAAAGGACATTGCGGACCAAAGTGGTCCGATGGATGACTTCACTATTTACTGTTGAAAATGAAAAAGCACCTATTGGTCCAAGAATCAGAGAATTTTGGTGACTACCTTGGTCATGGGGGCCGCATCCTTACATGATTAAGATTGATTACTAGCTCTATAATTTGTCAAAATATTCTTGCTATTGTAAAGTAAGCATTGAATCCCTTGGAATGTATGTAGAACTTACAAATAGTGTAGAACTTACAAATAGAGTAGGTTGGTCAAAGAACCCAGTGCATCAGGTAGCTCGCCTCCCAATTCACAATTGAAGGAGAGATCCCTGCCAACATGGAATTTTTTTTTCAGGATGGAATTTCGTTCACATAAATACTCACCCATCCAATCAACTATCCAACTAATGTGAACCTTTCCAAAGTGATGTGCAATAGTAAGAAATATCATAATATTACTTGTACTTCTAGYGTTTGCTACACAGGTATAACACTTTAGAGCCTGCTTTTTTTTTTCTAACATTTTGCACATTTTTGCACAATTCTTTATATCTTTGTACAAATTTAYAATTTACCTCAATTTCACYTCAATGAAGGAAGAAGGAAGGTTGCCTTTACAAAATTCAAGTATTACTTTGGAGAAATTACAAGTGATTTTGGGGGGGAATAGTTGCCCTAAAGCACTTTGTTCATCATCCAAAATAWRAACTTCAAAGCACTTAGGGGATAAATAATCAATGTACAAATTATCGTTTAGGGCCTAGTATCCAAGGAAACATAATCAAAGGCACTAGGAATACTCACAAGTTTTGGAGAGCCAGCATTGATAATGGAGTTGACTAAGGGGAACACATGTCCAACAATTAATGCTGAATAGTTTTATGTAATGTGCAAATTTGATTCAATTTTATGGAATGTAAGTAGCCCCTCCTTCTGAAGCAGAAGCGTTTTTTTTAAATCACTAATCCCATTTAGTGATTCTAGTTCGATCACAGAATTTAAACCCCTGCCTACTGAACTGGGCAAGCAAAAGTGTAACTAAAATCTATCATCTTTAAGAAAAGCACACACAAAAACAAAATGCCCAGCTTCAAACCTAATCTGACACCCATTTTTTAGAAGAAACTTAGAGAAACAACAGTAATTGAAATCATTGCCTTTCTTCCTGTTTCAAGAGAAGGTTCCCATGGAAGCTTGTTTACATACAGTAATTCGCTTGGGAGACTTGTTCTCGGAGACTTTGGATTAAGGTAAAGTCTCCTTAAGTATCACCATGTAGCAAGGGAGAGGTTTCATGCAACAACTTTGAGCCTTTCCCTACAACAATCTAAAAACTTGTGTCGTCTAAAACTTTGCACACATAACTAGTCTCTGTAAAGCTGAAATAAAATCAATTTGCAAAAAGCTCAATGTCCATATAGAATACTTATGTGTTTAGACGCTTAACACAAATCAAACTTCTCCTGTATCAATGGTCAATGGAGCCTCTAATGTATACTGTATGGTTAATGGAGCCTCTCCTTTACCAAAGAAATGCAAACGAGGAACACGAGATTTCTGATTAAGCTGTTTGATTTACCATCGCCAGGATCAGTGACCGCCATAGCTGGCGTCCACGCCGAGTACAACAAGCAGCACACCACGGCAAGMGCCGCACTAAACCGAGCTTTTGTTGTGCGCAGCTCGTCCATCTCCACTTGCTCAACCACAACCTGTCAATCTGTAATGRAAGGGCCGGAGACGCAAGCTGGTCTGTCTGACTGTCTGTCTGTCTACACAGCAAATGTGAGCTCGCTCTACATTGTCACAAAGCATTCAAACTCTACTCGCTCTCAGTTAAGAATGGCAGGCCGGAAATGCATGCGCGCACTGGAAGCAGCTATTTCCGCAGCCTCGTGCTGGTTTACTAAGACCCTTCTGCAACAATTTGAGCCATGGAACATAACTTGAAGCTGCGATCAAAACCTGAAGCTCGTCGGTTGGTCGATCGGTTGCAAAACTGTAGCTAAGTTTACAAAAGTTTTGATTGATAAGTTTAGGTTCCAGCAATGGGGAACTCTCGATCAAGTACTTGCGCGCGCAGCTCTTGAGGAGCTGTCAGTGACTGAAACCAGCCGCGCTTGAATGATCCAGTGGGAGTAAGTTACAGTACATGTGCGCAGGACAGACCGCCTCGACAATGAGGCCCGAGGGAGACTCGCATTCAATGCAGTGCAGTGCAGCTCTGGACGATTGACGACGGAGGGGACCGACGATCGAGGAAGACGGACGCCCGGACTCCCGGAGGGACTGGCTGCCATGGACGGGTGCAGGATTTCCAATCAAGGCTGGAAGAAATTTCCGACCAAAGCTTTGGAATGCGTATAAGGGGTCCTTTTTGAGGCTCAGACGAATAAGGTTATGACATGTGTCCTGAATCAGTCAGCAAGAAAGTAGGAAGTAGTGAGTGGGAATGTAAGGTAGAAACACTCATTAAGGTAGAAGCACCTAAAAGCGACACTTGTTTTAAACTTGCAGATCTTGAAGATAAAATGATGTATGCTTGTTAGGAAATGGAATAGGAAATCAACAAAATTGTTTTCGTATTTTTCCAAGTTTGTATGAATATAATACAAATTTTTGAAAATAACTATGTAGATGCAGCTACTAGCTACTATGGACACTAGATTAACACCCAAATGGGCACGGAAACACCCCAAAGGGACACTCTCTAAGCTTGGATCTTAAGCGGATGATTGGCTACTTCTTGGTAGAGTGACAACTTCTTGGAACCCCACCTGTCTACTTTGGGTCACTTGCTCTTGGATTTGGGTCCACTTGCACTATGGCAAAACGACCGTTGTTAGTTTATAGTGTACCTACCTTAGCATCCTTGTTCCCATTCTTGTACCCTAGATTGGTATTAAATATGTTCCTAGATTATTGTTAATGTGTCCTCCAAATGCTTAATTTTGATTTGTTGAGGCATTTGAAAAACACATGCTTAACTTTATTTTGTTGACTACTGATTTCTACAAATTTCATATTTGAGTCTACGGAGCAGAGCGAAGCAGAGCGCCGTTAGGCGCATAGCTTCAATACATGGCGCGTAGCGCCATTTAGGGTGAATATGAAGGGGTAACCTCTACTACTAGCTAGGACCTTTTGGTTTTATAAAAAAAAATATAAAAAGATTGACGTTACATTACAACTAAGCTAAGGACTCCAATCGTCAAAAATAATTATAGTGTTTTCCTCTAATAATGATGGTGGGTGGGTAGGAGGGTGAAATTTTCACCTGGTGGTCAGGGAGGCGTTTTCCCAAATCTTCTTGGGACATAGTGCCGAGGGCAGGCCTTGCCACTAAGGGCGGGACAGTGGGGGGGTCGCGCCTCCCCTGCCCGCCCTCCCATTTGCCCGCTTAGGAGGGCCGGCTCAGTCCCATCAGGCCCAGGCTGCGGCGCAGCACTTCCTCCTGCCTTGGCCTCCTGCACCCCACCCCCTGTCTCGTCTTCCCACTCCAACTCCTGCTCTGTGCCTCGCAAGCTCAAATCGCCACAACTCCAAATGCAATTAGTGTTGTTGCTTCTACTCATTGCAACTCCAAATTCACTCCAAATTTTTGAGCATTGCACCCTGGGACTTTAGGTTTTGGGTGTGCATTTCGATTGCTTGTCTTTCATAGCTTCGATTTCAGAAAATGGAAACCAGATCTAGATTTTTAGGGTGAGGCTCAGAAAAACGGAATGAGGAGCGGCAAGAATTTTGAGCGCAAGTTTTTGAAAACTGAAGAACCTTCCGTTACACGTCGCTGTGGTTACAGTAGCTGAGGTGAGAAAATCGGAAATTGGTTCATCAAACACTGAGCACTGGTGCTTTCCAAAGCTCGACATTGTTGCATACCTCAAAACTGAGATTAGCTCGACCCTGTTTGACCCTGTTGCACAAAAGACCCACCCTGCTATGAAAGACAAGCAATCGAAATGCACACCCGAAATGCACACAAGCAATCGAAATTTCAATTCTCGAGAGCAGAAATATGTCAATACTTCTGATCAATATGCGTAACTACCAAGCTTCTTTTTGCATCTCTGAAGAGAATATACGTAAGCATCATATATCATATCAGTTGAAAACTCATATTCGATTGATAAGAATGTGAATGCATTGTGTACAATGCTTGAGTCAAAACTTTAACATGTGTAACAACAGCAACATTGATCAATTGCATTCATTTGCACATTGATACTGAAATTGTGATCGATTATGCTCGAAAAGAGACTCTTAAGTCCTAACATGTATGTAAATCTTTGCTGGTGCTTTTTGTGTTTGCAATGAAAGAGTTTTTGGTATACTGGCATAGGCATGATTTGGAGTTGAAAGAGATTTGGAGTTGTGGCGATTTGAGCTTGCTAGGCACAAAGCGGGAGTTGGAGTGGGAAGACGAGACAGGGGGTGGGGGTGCGGGAGGGGGCCAAGGCGGGAGGAAGTGCCGCGCCGCAGCCTAGGCCACCGCCGCAGGCCTGACGGGACTGACCGGGCAGATGGGAGGGCGGGCAGGGGAGGCGCGACCCCCCACTGTCCCGCCCTTAGTGGCGAGGGAGGGCAGGCGCCACGGCTCTTCCTTTCCGAATGAGCTCATTGCCTGCGTTCCAGCTCATTTTGTACGTAGGTCTTACAAATTTTTAGGGTTCCATTCAAAATTCGTAGAGAGCCGGTGACTATGGAGATAGGGTGTGTGTACAGTCTTGAGGTTGCAATTGTACCACAATCACAGGGTTTGCAATGAGACCACAGAGCACCATTTACTCCGTTTATACATTCAATTCCTCCAGTGACGAGGACGGTCGGATTCCCGTGACTGTAAGTTATATGGAGGTCAATATTTTGGATATTGCTGCAACCAGGTAGACATGGTGTTCATGCTAAATTAAGAGGCTTGAAAGTATGGTGGGCGCTCTTCTTTTCGCAGCGATTACAAGTGAGGTCAAAATTTGGATTTCTATAGCAAGAACGATTCGAAGTTAGCTACAGTAGTGTGCTTTTGGAAGTGTTTGTGATTTTCCAGTGGCTGTTGGTTCTTGTGCAGTTGCTTTAATTTCAGGGAGCTCAATTTAGGGTTTCGCAGTTTTGGAGCTGAGAACAGACACAATTGTAGGTTGAAGTGAAATTTCCAGGTATGGGTAACTCTTTGCATTTGAAGAAGCTTAACCCCTCATCGCTGAATGGGAGGAAAAGTGTCCTCACTTAGTCTGCAGTGGCTTTTGAAGCGCTCTAACTTTTGCATCCAATGTCAAAATTCAATTAAACTTGTTGGAAAAGTTGCACATCGTAGTCTAGTATCTATGACAAAACTTTTAGATCAATCCAAGATGTATTGAGTTTGTGAAAGTCATTCGAAGTTCTCAGGTTCAATTTAGGTTCAGCACACTGCATTGTGATGGCTGCAACTTCAGGAGATTGTATCTTTTTCATCAAATGTTTACTAGTTTAGTTTTTGTGATTAAAATTTAAGATCCATCCAAGACATTATGAGTGACTGAGAAGCATTTTAGTAGAGAGAGGTTCAGCCACAGAATCAGTCGAATTACGAATTGTTAAACTAATGTGATTTTTTGCTCCTTTTTTCACTGTTTTTTGACATTTCAAATCCATTTTGTAGGCACAATGAGTTAATTTTATGATATCTTTTTTCACGAAAGTGTTTATATTCTAGTTTGGAATCACTTTGAGGTTTGAAGGTTTTTCATTTGAGTTGGTTTAGAATCAAATTTCACCTCCAAATGTGTTTTTCAAAAAAATTCAGCACCTTTTTCCAAAACTAAAACATTATAATCTTTCAATCTATACGGTCAAATGACCCCAAATTTGTTCCACAATATCTAGAACATGCACATTACTATATTGTGCGGTTAAGATCTTCATAATTTTTGAAATTTAGAATTTTAACACTTGCAAAGGGAGGATGCTTTTAAGCATGGTTGGAACTTTGGCGATAAGGGGTTAATGACAAACCCTTATTAGCTGCTTTGAAGAAGGGGTTTATTTTGTAAAAGGCATTGCCAAATTTAGCTAATTTTCCGTACTTGAAAACTCTGGACCTTCATCGTTGTGAAAGCCAGACCAGTTTCAGCTGCAGCATTCGATGATCTTGATCTTGGTGGATGCATCCGCATGAAGCAAACGGCTTTGCAGATTGAAATAATTTTCTGTCTTTTTTGAGATGGCTTAATTTGGGGAGGTGTGAAAGCTTGTGGAGCTAGACTAGCATAGAGCCTTTGAATGGGCTTTGTATACTTTGAATGGTAGTTAACCCCTGAGTGAGTGAGTGTTTAGTGCCTCAAATTTGGCCTCCCCAAATTGAAAGATTGCCATGTTTGACTATTTTTATCTATGCAATGGTACAGTCAAATCATTTGTTCATTTCTGTGTTTTCTAACCTCTATACATTCCACAATGTAAGTTGCCCTTCCAACAATGATAGCAAACGAAATTAGTTGCTCCACAAATATGAATGTGTAAGTATAATAAACTAAAACATATTTTATTGCAATGCAATTGTGCACAAAAGTTTTCAACAACCTATAGGTTTTCATTGAGAATCTCTAAAAGTGTCCTTAAAAGTACATTGAGATTGAACCAATAAAAAATTGTRTAGATGAAAATGTGACAARTGAAATTGTGAGATAATTTGCATTGAATATAATGAATWTTAASAAATCTKGTTGTGATGCAATTGTCCATACAAGATTTCATCAAMATGTTGGGTTCCCCTATAAAGTTGCARGGATGTCATTAGGRTTTAGTAAAAATGAAGGGATGAAARAATTTGGATGAAAAATGTGATAGTCAAATTATGACAYTATTKACATTCRATATAATCTATTCTAWSAARTGCAAAGTGKTATRTTTCAATCCACGTTGATTTCATCCRTTTGYCCTYACTAAACCSTAATGTTTWCCCATCAACWTCTCAACTAAGCCTTGCACGTTGATGAAATCGTTTTGGTGACATTCGTACTATAGGTATGAAATTATGCAGGGTTCATTTTTAGCGTGCAACGGTGCATAWGCGTGGATGCCGGGACTCCACCAACACCAACACCGCCAGCGCAGACGCCGCAGACCAAACCTCATGGGAGGGAAAAAGGCTCGTATCTCCGCGCTCCGCGGGCATCCAACGCTTCTGCAGCCTTGCCGCCCCAACCAGACGCCAATTCAATTGTCGCATCAATTCCTCGCATTGCCGCCGCCGTCCTCACCTCACGAGCTTCCCAACGCTCTTCGTCTCACCCGATTCGGTGCTTCATACGCCGAGAACACATTCAAAGTACTGTACTCTGAAACAAACTGACCTTCACTTGTCACAGCAATCAACTGAGTACGCACCGTTTTTGGAATCCGGTGTTGTGGACATTCATTGCATTGCATTTGATCAATTTCATATGAGTCCTGTGTGTCGATCCATGAGCTTCGGAATGCCGGATGCCGCCGATACTCTGTTTTCGTAGCATCTGATTCGGAGAGAATGAACGGTTTGATGACAGCACGATGTAATCCCCAACGGAAACGGACTGTGGGATCATCTTATAAATCTTGTGTGCCGTGAGCGTGAATTTCTGTTGTTTCCTGGGGTTTTGTGGCGTTCGATATGTTACTTAAGTATTAGACCGAGGGCCGGCAAAGAGGACGTTTTCTGC
>VACF01001474.1:0-13102 GCA_006891605.1 Pleurozium schreberi | reverse complement strand
TATTTTCAAAACAGCGTCTCTGCCTAGCAGCAGTTTGAAGCCTTTGAGTCTCGTCATAATCCTGTATTTTTTTGTTATTAAGCTTGATCATGTCGATATGGATCCATCCGTTATGATTCTTTTGAGATTCATTTAGTCATGCTTGGTTCACAAGTCTCGGACCGCGTCCAATCTTTCTTCTTTGAATTGATTTGTATCAGGCGTTTTACCCCTTAACGAGCATTTATTCATCGAGAGATTTTCAATTTGGCCTATCGGCACGATAATCTCTGTAATGATGCGAACTAGAGGATTTTCTCTCCTCCTTATGGAAATCTAGGATGGGTCTTGAGGGTGTCCGAGATTTGTTTTAATCAAATTATGATGTATTCAAGTCTATCTGCGAGAAATTTTCCCAATCATGTAAAAGGTCTCGAAATTCAAATGACATCAATAATGAAAGACATTGTTTCAGAATTCGCTACACCGAAAATAACATCCGTGGTCTTTGAAATTCCTTTCAATATATGTGGGGCCGCATTTTCGCTTTGAAAAGACGAGCGCAGGCTTCGGTTGTCAAGAGCATTGATTTGCAACCTTCTAGCTTTGATGCTCTGGATGATTCCTTGCCTATGTCGGTAGCGTTTTGAAAATTCGCCTTCTCTGTGGAATGTGGATGTCKTCCTGCCGCAGTCCATRTTATYATGAAGTTACTTTTAGCAGTTCWCGTGTGRAGGTCTTTACACGCTGTGATYACATTTCCTATGAATAAATGACGTTATTGTTTATGCTGTTGAACAGGTCTCATCTTTTTGGACTTGAAGGAGCGTTCGCCCTGGTGTATGTGTCCTCCACTAAAAACAAGCTTCAATCTCCTTGTGCAGATTGTTCGTTTTATCCAAGCGACAAGCTTTAGGTTAGCCCTCGCTTCCATTCAGTGTTAGCTGTTCGTTTGCGGCTGATATGATTAGGTTTTTTAACTTCAGTCTCATGGATAACAAGTGGAGTTAGTGGGGTATGAAATGTACTGCGTCGGTTATTGTCAATGATGCTTTTATGCTCTTCACTCAGGACCATAATTACTTTTCGATTACCTGCGATTGTAATAGGATTGACGAAGGTCGAAAGTTGCAGGAGCAATGAAATCGGAAACTGATCCAGATATTGTGTATTTTTAAGAGGCTTCAGTCCTGTTTCTAGCAATTGCATGAAAAAAATGCAGCTTCGGAAACGAAAGCCAGTTGATTACTCAGACGATCATGAGGTTTTTTCGAAATTTCTGGCAGAAACTGAAGACTCAGATAGTAGTGACTCCACCGGCTTTTCGATGGGAAAAGTAATTGCCCGTGGAAAGCGCAAGGTGGACACTGAAGTTTTTTCGGAGGGAGACGTTGAAACTGTTTCAGCACGCAGCTGGGGGAGTTTTCATCTTCGTAGCGTCCTTGGTGGACGCAGAGAACASAACTCAAATCAAGATTGTGGGGACAGAATTATAGAGACTGTCAGGCCAGCTGAGATAACCACTTTGGAACGTAGTGATGCACTTGKAAGGGGATCAGGCTCAAGTGATGTAGCCCTGCCGTCAGGAGGAAATCTTGACTCGGAGTAAGCCTTTTTCCGAYATGTATGAATCCACGATGGCTTACCTCTTAAATTAAATGGACAGCTGAGTAGGACCATCAACTGAAAAGTAGGACGTTATTAAGTTGTGCATAYATAAAGAGGCAATTGAATCTATGGGCTGGACCTAAGGTAATAGGAACAACGGTCTGTAAATCTTATCAGTATCATCTGTGTCGTTGGCACAAATTTGGTATTCCAACCTGTCTAATGTTTTCAATTTTCAATTAAAATTATACATTCAATGACAATTATTTTGGTTTTTAACAGCTTGAACCTGTAAGGTCTAATCTTCTGAAACCTCTTCGGTAGCCCTGTCCTCTTTGAGGATTTTCTAACGATTTCAAAATCTCTTGTTTTACTCCACGATTATGGAGATCAATGTGCGGTTACAATGAACAAAACAAGCAAACAAGGAGCATACACTTGCCCTAAATAGTAGATAAATTTATTTTTCAATCAAAATCAATATAAATTATTGTCKTGCTCTSKGGTAGCTCTGATCGGGGACTGTATCATGTTGGAAGCGAACAGGCCTGCTTTGGTCTGTCCACATTATAGAATTTATGTCCGGAGTCATTTGACGTTCGGCTGTTTGTTACTGTCGGCAACAATTATCTGCCTCGCCATTTTTGTATTCTGTTTTCTACCTAACAGCGACAAACATGGTTGACGTTGTCTGTTAAATCGAGTTCCAGCTTGCACGATCTTTCCATTTGGACGAGCGTTTTAGACTAATCTAGAAGTTTGATTGCGCAGGAGTGACGTCGAGAATGTAATCAGAGTTCCTCTTCCCTCATTTCAAGAAGGGAAGAGGAAGAGGAAAGTAGAGGATCTTGAAAGAGTCCGAGAATGGCAGCATCCTTCTTTGTCTCAGGGCTTCAGGGAAGCCCACTCCTGTGATAATGCCCATTATATGTGGTAACGTACGCAATTTCTCATATGGGGAGCAGCAATACTTTGTCTTGCCTACAACAACGTTGTTGATTTTTTTRCTCTTGAGTAGATGGTGCTTTTAGTTTTGCTGCAAGTTCTTGGTAAATTCGACATCATTGTTTTACTAAACATGAAATAGTGCATTGAACTGTGCTGTACACTTTGACTTCAATTGATATCTTCATTTGTTAATTTGTACATAAGTGATAATTTGGTAGACATACTTAAATTCAATAAGCTTGGAYAGATTAAAGATCTCCAAGACAATATTTTGAGGCCTATACTTTTGAGGCGGATGAAAGAGGATGTAGAAAAGAGTATTCCTTTGAAGGAAGAGGTGATGCTAATKTTCAAGTACATGGATCTTAGCCTTTCAAATTTCATGTTTAATGCGACTTGGTTTGTCTTAAYTCATATTTAATGGATTCAATATCCTGCTTAAAAGATGCGATCATCTGTGGTGGCAGACCGTTGTTTGGGTTGAACTTACAACAGAGCAGCGAGCCTTCTATCGAGCAATCTATGAAAACAATATATCTAAATTGTTAAAGGGCTCGACAGCCAACAACATGCCGAATCTCAGAAATGTGGTGAGTTAAGACTCTTTGGTTATTCTAGAAGATGAGCTACAATTAGTGATAAGCATCAATCTTTCAAGGGCCTAGATATTGGAGAGACAAAGATATGCAATTTTAAGAGCAATCCCACAACAACTCGGCCAAGGAAGATCTATGTCACACAGCATTTACAATATTGCTTGCTATGTTGTTGTGGGTTGCTCTAATAGCTTTCCATCCGTCAAAACTTGTTTTTTCCAAAGGGGAGATATGTGGCATATGAGTACATATATACCACGTTGAAATTGTCATCTTCGTTTTCTTGTAATTGAGTTTTYACTTTGTTCGGTCTGTAGCCTAAACAGATGCGAAGGACACTTAACTGTTATATGGAGATATGATTACCAATTATATTTCATGTATAATGAATCAAATACACCGGATCTGGTTAAATTTTGAAACTTTTTTAATATGGTTCTGAATGAAAAGGAATTTTGAGTTAAGCATTATTTTAACCTCCTAATTGTATGTTCACAACAGTTATTGTATTTTCAGAGCGTATTTGAATAGTTAATAATAGCAATAAATTGAATTTCATCTTTAATATGAAATTTCACTTTCTATGAGTTACTAGATCATATGAGAGTCTTTTGATCCTTTCCAAGTTAACTTGTTAACTCTATTAGGACAATCTTATCCAAGGGGCATCGTGTTAGCGTCAAACTTGAATTTCACATAGTACTTGAATTTTAATGCCTTGGAGTTGGACTAAGAAAATGTTGTTCCAATAATCTACTTTTCATTTATTTATATTTATTTTTCTAGTTTGTTAATATTATAGTTTTTATCATGTAAAAGATAGAATCTTRGAAGCTTGATATGCAACCTTTGCACAATTCTATTGAACTCTYTTTTTTTAAACTCAATAGAGTTCACCATTAGTCACACTATGATGTTTATCACTATCATTTTCAAATTTTGATAAGAATTTCATACTATATTTGAAGAATTTCTATCATTATTATGATTTTTGCAAAGAATACCTTTTAATAATTCATTTAAATTAATTGTCAATATTTTTAATGATGCAAAAATGATATAGAATTTTGAATATATATTATAACCTAAGGAAATACCAAAATTTTGAATCGTGTGTTTTAATAATAATATATTAAACTAATGATGTTTGACCAAACAAAAATATGAAAAGTCTTTAAATTAATAAAAGTCTATGCTAGTAATGATATTTAGTGTTATGTTATTAATATTGTTACTTGAAGTTTTATCACACCCACTCTAAATTTCAAGTGGTTTGTATTTAGAGTTGTGGTCAAATATATCCCTTACCATCAAACCCCTTAATTCAAAAATCTAGGTTTATATTTTTTTCATTGCAATTTGATAAAATATGTAGAACCTCACATAATCTTKTAAAAACAAACTTATCCAATAGTTGACAGATAGTACCTATGTTGACATTTAGTGTTGGTAACTTTAATAAGATTGTAGACATTCAGTGTTGTGTTTGGTAATTAGTATTGTTGAAACTAAATATCATTATTAGTATAGTGGGTAGTCCAAATTTCTAAAATTCTRAAGATGTATTAGAGAAAGCAACTTAACCCATTAAGGACCGTGGTTGATTTGGGGGGTGGGCAATCCTTTGTATGGCCAATTGGGAGCAATTTTAAAACTTTTGAATGCAAGTGCCTATCAGAGATCTAACCGTACGGAAGGAAGTGTTGCACATGATATAGGGTTTAGCATTAATTTTTTTGGTGAAGGTCCATTGTAAAGTAGGAATTTTTAGCAAATCTTGGTGTAATTTCAGCCCCTGTTGTCTTGGTTTTTTCAACCCTTTGGCCACATGCCACCTCAGATTGGCCTAATTATTGTCCTAAACTCTTCATTTCCCAATTCCCCAGACCCATCCCCTTTGCCACATCATCAAATTTGTTGACATGCTCTCTCTACAAACCAAAAAGGACCCAAATCGACCACAAAATGGTCGGCCAGTCCTTAATGGGTTAATTTGGTGATGACTCTTCAACATCAGTTATAAAATATTATCCATAGATCATATGCATATACTGAGATCAATTAGTGTAGAATCTATCATTTTTCAAGAGTCTAGCATAAAATTGGAAGGTAGAAATTGAAACTTTCTTCTAAAACCAGTAGTAAATTTAGTATTTATGATTTTCATAAGAATTTTTTTTCTTTTTCTTTGAGTTCGAAATGTTAAGTTTTAGCATCATAAAGTYTAGAACTTGCGGTTTGTCAACAGTTATCATGTAATTATCGTTGCTTCATAGGTTYGCACATCAATATATAATTTAGTGCATCGTTGTGATGCATTATTTTACAATTTACCAAACTGTTACAATGCATTACATGTAATTTTCTCCCGACGAAGAGTACTTACACCGAAAAGTCCTGATGGCAGGCTATGGAGCTAAGAAAGCTGTGCAATCATCCATTTCTGTGTGATGGACTCGAGGAGAGCATTCTGTCCAAGCATCGCTCAGTGAATGTATACCAACTTTTAAACCAGAGGCACTTTCTAGTCTATGATCATTTGAAATTAACCTCGCGTACCTACCAGTTGTTGTGGTAGCTAGCTTGAGGACTCCCTATGGCGACAGCACTGTTACAACATTGACAAGGTGATGATGCGGTGTCGTGTGCATTAGGATGGGAGTGCGTCGAATTTGGTTGAGACGCTGCTTTCCCGGAGTTCAGGAAAAATGGTTCTAGTTGATAAGCTTCTGCCGAAGTTGAAGGAAGCAGGTCGTCGTGTACTTATTTTCTCGCAGGTGTGTTTTGATGTTCTCGATGGTTCCTTGATTCGTAATTAACTGGTATGTTTATGTGGACTTATGAAGTTGAGGTGCAATCTCAAACTGTTCCTGAGTCCTTTGATATTCAAGTTTTTGATTCATAAAAACTTTGAAATTCAATATCTTTCACACCAAAGGTCCAAACAATCATTGGAGGATCACCAATTATTGGCTGACGCTTTTCGCTCTCAAACAGGAGGTTTTCCTCCTCAAGTTGCTTTCAGGTTATACCAGACATCTATCTTTGTTWTCAATTTAGTGTCATCAACTTCAGGAATTTGTCTTGGAGCTCACCATTCGTATGGCGGTGTCTTTATAAGATACAGAGTATATATTAAGTTTCAACGACAAGAAGTTTTGATCTAAAATGTAGATAYTTATAGGTGCGTAATCCAACGGGTTGCTCTTATGTCTTTACTACCAGGCCAGTAATATGGGTTGAATGAATTTTGAGTCCTGCGTAGTTTGTACAATCTGTATTGACCAACTAAGAGTCGAATTTGCAGATCAAAAAAGCTCCCAGATTGGTGGGGAACCAAGGAGGATGCTGTCCTGCTAAAGTCGGCACACTTGTATGGGCATAAATTCTTCAAAAAGATGAAGTAAGAAACAAAAAACTAGGTTCATATCTGTGCATTCACAATTGTTTATCACAATTATTTTTATGCTGAAATTGATTGCAGTCACAATTATTGCATCGCTGTACAGCGTTACCTTCAGWTACTTTCGGCTTCTATTCCTTACGACGTTGGAGCATCTTTCAMKAGTGTTMATTTTGAYAATACATCTTGGTATCCAGGTCAGCTTGAGATTATAACTGATTGGATTTGAGCTTCGAACATTGGTTTTTCTTTTCTGCAGGTCAGATGATYGTCTCTCTTTCGTTTCAAAGATCAATACTCCAGCTCACAGGAAAAATCCCATATCAATATCTCGTTCGAAGGTAAGTTTGTAGATATCTTTGTTGTGAATCCGTAAGACAAGTATCAATTTTCATCAATAATGACCCCTGTTTGAGGATTATTATCGAAGATCAAGCTCTTCTTCAGCTACCTGAGCATTCTAGGTTCATTATGGTTTACGAGCCTCAAGTGTATTAAGAGCGTGTTCATTGTAGTAGTCAGGTCATGTATTCTAAGATCCTTCCTTCCTGTAGTTTGACGAATAGACTTTGATACAGGATCCAGTCGAGGATAAGAGAGAACACTGGCCTTCAGAGTCTGTGCTCTCCTCGAGACTGAGGAAGCTCATGGAAGCTTTACAGAACGCGGCAAGTAACCAGGTGTCAGAGTTGGCCACTCTGGCAGAGTCTTCTCACAGGTTTTGGTTACTGCATAGATCTTTGCCATCAATAGCCACAGATCTAAAGAATTGATTAATGTGATTGGTATTCTGGAAATGGATGACTGAGGTTGACGCTTAACATCACTGCATTTTTTTTCTTTTGTATAAGTCGTCTGATATTAAACACAATACTCCAGAAAGGCGCGAGTTCAGCAAGTGCCCGGTATTACACCTCCGAAAGGAAGTTTGGGAAGTCCAACGTCAGTTTGGGGTTGTCCTGCATCGTCCAAACAGCTCAGTATGACAAGGATCCTAACTGCTGGCTTGGCGATGGAGGCTGGGAATAAGACTGAGGAAGGAAAAGGTGAACTCTGCAAAGCTGGTGCCSCTGTACCCCAGGCTCGCGTTCTTGCCGGTTTGCCTGACTGCAATATGGCTGGATCCACGGGTGGTTTTTTTCGGTCCTCATACAATTCAGGGACAGTGAGAGCAGAATCAAAAGTCTTGCTTTTGAAGAAGAACCTTTCGTCCAGGTCGCGAAGGACTTCTCAGTCGAAGTYGCCAAAACAGGAAGGCATGGTTTTCAAGGTTCCGATGGACCAGAAACGGAATGTAATCATTCTCATTCACACTTGGGGAGTTCGTTCATACACTTACGCAGGTGGTATCAAATATTTAAGCTTTAACACGGGAAATTTGGTCAAGTTCACGGTTCCTTGCTTCATTTCTGACACATTCTGAAATGAATACTAGTGGTCTGCGTTATTGTTAAGTGCATCTGCGTGACAGTGAGTGCTWTAGTGCTGTCTTGTAGTCAAGTGTGTGTTTCCTTCATAGAAAATTGCATTAAGAAAAGCTTGATAAACTTGTGTGTTATTCTATAGGAGAATCAATATTCTGCGAAGCGAAAGCAAAGACGTAATGGAAAACCCTGTGAAGGTGGCAGCAGTAGTAGAAAACAGAGAAATGTTTCTTCTTCCAATAGATTTAGACCATATTATTAAATATTTCATCAGTTTAATGTCATTTTTCTCTCTTTAAGCAACTCTCCAATTGGATCTTAATCAAATTTATAATTCTTGTAGCTGGTCTTTCTAGTGATTTGCAAACATTAGGTCTTGACACTAAGGATGAGAAACATGACCAATGTGACATGAAAGTATTTATATAGGTGGTAAATATTTATACAATGTACATTTATTTTTGAAATACCTTTGGAGACAAAGACTCAACCTATAAAGTTCCAATCACTTTATAGTTGTTGGCTAACATGAGGCAATGTTTTTGGGTAGGAAATTTTTCAAAACCTTTTACATAGTACACAAACTAGATTGGGTCTTCTTCCTATTTTTATATTAAAAAAAGATTGCCATGGTATAACAAAAACTATAAAGAAAATAGTCTAAAGTGTCATTAGGAAAAAATGGGCCCTCCAGAAGGCAATGAAAGCAAGCACAATCACTTGAAATTTTGGTGAAAGCTTATAAAATTTGTAAGTGGAGCCAAGAGTAGAATTATCAATCACAATTGGCATTTGCACAATCACCTCAATGTCCTACGGTGAACAATTCCCTAAAAAAAGCGTTGAATCTATAAGTGGCTCTGGTATACGATATATTGTCACCAACTTGAGGATTGGATCTACTTTAAATGATAAAGGGCTTGCAAAGACAACAAATTATTGATGAATATAACTATCAACCTCACCAACATCTCTATTGTTTGAAACCTTAAAATCTGAATTTGCTTCTAAACCTAAAGCTGCACTTATATTTCATCCTAATCTACAATTGCAATCACCATCATGCTTAGCATGAAAAGCAAGAATCCCAAGCATAAACCAAATTTCCGTCTACTCACAATTGTGCAATTTACTTTCTAACATTCCTAGAACAAAACAAAAATGCTTCAAGCATTCCTAAACAAGGCAAAAATTGGTTGTGCGCCACACCGAGTCTAAACCACAACCCTAGTTGATTTGAATCGTGGAATCTAGACTGAATACATTTGTCATCCAAAATCAATTCATCTATCCTTTTTCATCCATTGTCAGTCTAAAACGCTCTCTCCTAAGCACATAAGATCCAGACCCTTGGATACTCATGCCAAATCTATAGTTCTTAGAGTTCAAATTTTGGGGGGGTATTTYTGGCAAGGCTACTTTAGAAAAAAAGATAGGTAAGGTTTTGTATTATCTCCTACCATTCATTCTTTATAACTTAATATATCCCATTTTAGTGATGCTAATTTATTTCAAAAAATTGTCTAATATTTAGGACCAAGGTAAGTACAATAACTTTTCATTTGATTACTAAATGAAATGGAGAGCTTCCCCCCTCTCCTGAGTAGGGTTTGCATTTTGATGGTTGTGMAGGTTGTCACATAAGTTTTTAAGATTTTTCTTTTGCTTCCACACGTCTACAAAGATTGTCACGCCAAGTTCTGAATTGAGAGGCATTTGCTTTGCATAGCGGCAAAGATTGTCATGCCAAGTTCAGAATTGAATTTCATTGGGATTTGCACAACGGCGGAGATTGGAAGAGCCTAATTCTTTATTGAATTTTTGTTAGATTTTGTAAAGTGCCGACAATTGTTACGACAAGTTTTGGATTGAGAGGCAATTGATTTTGCATAGTGGTGGTTTAGGTCCTAAGGRATTGGACTTCCAATTTAGGGGCTTTAGCTTCTGCAAAAATCAAAATTATTGGTCCTTGAAGGTTTGATATTTTTTACTTTGATTGTGCGTGATGGAAATTTAAAGATTTTGAATTCATCTTTTTGTTTCGCAAGATTGAATATATGCATGCAATGGAGAGGCATCTTTAGATTCAGCGACCTTGGGCGATTGAGAGAGTAGAGGATGATTTGCCAGCTTAGTAAAAGAAGCAGAGAGAAGTGTGAAGAAATTTAGTATCCCCTACTACGCGAAAGGAGGCCAAGGTTGTCAAAGCTATGGAGGAAGGGGCGGGTGTGACATGAGCAATAGGCAACATAGAAAGGTGGGGTTTCATTTAACAAGCTCCATTTCCAATGTGCTCACTGTTTGCCCTAGCTCAAGCACCAAAAAGTTGGTAATGGAGTATGCACTTTTCCATCCACTTTTTAGACGGAACTTCCTTGATTACATTCTTCTTACTAAAGTTGCCTAGGTGCACAAAGAAATAGAAAAATTCTAAATCTCAAGAAAATAAATATTTTGATGTTTTTATTAGTTAAAAACAAGGAAAAACATAAAAATAAATAAAATAAAAATAAATAAATTTATTAAAATTCTATGGAAATGGTCATTCACCAAAAATATCACCAAAATAATATTTTATATATTTCTAAATGCAAGTAAAAAGAAGCTCACTTTGTAGACTTCCTCACTACATAAAAAAACTATTTTTAAAATTCCTTTGGACGGTAGCTACAAGTCTACCAGAAAATAATCTCCTCCAAAGTTTAGCTCAAAATCTGTTTATTTCGATACTAAATAGTACTAAACCCCTCCAAATTGGCAAGTATGATATAAAATTAGGGGCAATTTTTGGTAATATTATTATAGAAAAATTAGATAAGATGTAAAACAGTCACGAGTACATTGCCTATGAATTTTGAGTCATTTGGAGCTAGAACGCAAAAGTTATGGCCAATACACAGATTAATTAAAGATATGTGACAAAAATAGTATAGGTATTTCATAAAATCACCCTGTAAAATTGACGTGTGCTATTGATGTGGCCAAGTATGTTTGAGAAAATTTGAAGTCTAGACTAGGATCTTCTAACATTGCAATAGAAGGCTACTGAACCAAGTGTTTTGGCGTATTGGAGAGAGTGAAATCCAACGTAACAAAGATAAAGTAGTG
Source organism: Pleurozium schreberi (assembly GCA_006891605.1). NCBI lineage: Eukaryota > Viridiplantae > Streptophyta > Bryopsida > Hypnales > Hylocomiaceae > Pleurozium > Pleurozium schreberi. The sequence goes on along the minus strand of VACF01001474.1, from coordinate 2,036 downwards.
TATGACACAATTCGTGGTACTATGGATTTGCATCAAACAAAACTAATCTTAGTGAAAAATATTTCTTGATTTTGTAGCCATTGCTTAGATGGATCTTGCAGTTTCAAATAAAACTTGCCATATATTGGAGGTTGGTGTCGGAATACGAATTGTGTGGACTGATAGAGTTAGGATGTAACAAGGTATAAGTAGGATAAGATTTTTCAAATTTTTTGGTAGAAAACCGGAAGTAGAGCCATATAAGTATAATTATGGGCTTAGACACTTTTYGGTCATACAACAAGATTTTYRGMAAAYCGAAACCAGATCCAGATCGGATYCGGAAATCCRGATYAKGCCGGATTGCAGGGACCTACAAATCGGACCCCAAATCAGTATGAAAGGACAGTGAGGCTTCGACACAAGACTTGGACTGAGGAGGCTTGGACAAAAGTTTACGGATTTGCTAAATAAAGAGTTGGACTTGCCTCCTAGTCGGATAAATTTTTAGCCGGAAAATTTATGAATTTGGCTCATGCCAAGGAGGGATTTGCTATTGCAGACTTTGCAAATGAGAGGCATAGACGGGTATTGGAATTCTTGATTCCAATTTTGTATCTAGACAAGCCGACCCAAGTTACGATCACAAGGGCTAACACCATTTTTGGCACGATAGAAGGAAGATTGGTGCATTGGGGGAAAGTCATAGCGGAGGTGGTGAGCAAGTAGGCAGATCACGTGGGGAAGGCCAAGCATAGCCCTATTAGCCCCTACCTCTTTCACATGTATTATCATCATGAGGTCCTAAAGAAAGGCGAACTGCTCAAGTACAAAATCGGATGCGGAATTATGAAGTATGGTCTTTAGAGTGAAGTAGAAGGAGAGTAGCCCAAATCAGAGGGAGAGGAGCTTGAAACAATAAAGCCCTTTCTTGACTTGCGGGAGAAGAAGAAGCGAAAATCTATTGATCCGGCTTCATGGAAGCAGTTACCGGAAAGTAGTCCAAAAGAGATTCCAGAAAGACCCCCATACAATTGATTCGTAGCAACATGTGATATCTCCGACAAATATGTCRTGGATTTGGTTTGGAAGATTCAAAGTAGCGTCYTGTACTGAGTCAATGATCCAATACATGCTAGTCTTGGTTTGTAGAAAGTTTGCGTATCCTTTCTCTGTTGTGGCTGCCCATTGTTTGATGGATTCTAGCATCGYATTAGATGCAAGAGTGAGCAGAGAGGCAATGTCAGAAAAGATGGTGCGGTATGCATTTGTGAGCCATCTGTATTTTGCCTTATGTTGCTTAAAAGAAGCCATAAGGTAAGGGAGCGATTGAAATTTAGGTATGCATTCGGGTAATAGCTGGATAAGTTCAGCGTTAAGTTCATTGAGAATATGTGTTGGTAAATCCCAGACGTTGTTAGATTTGCACGGGGTAAAGTCTTTACAACTGAGGCGTGCAAAAGCCTGAAAACGAATGTGCTTGATACACAAGAAGCAAGCGTTGTTGGTTGCTTTATCAATCCCCGAGCAGAACAGATGCTGCAACAGCCATTGAATCTCATTTTGTACAGCCGGGATGCTTAATACATGAGGACCAGAGTTTCTCAAGCCGTATTTGTTCGTTTTTGAGGCTATTTTGAGGCTATCGAGGCACTGGGTGTGTAGGCGTTCCCGTGCCTCCTCCAGAGGGAAACCTGAAGCTTCCAACTGTAATATGGGAATCAATTGCTCAAATGCGTCAAGAATGGTAGCCAGAGCATGCGTTAAATTGGTCGGTACAAGTGGAATATGGTTTAAGCCCTGTGCAATTGCTTGTCGTAGGTCTTTGTGTTGGATGATCGATARGTCCATGGTCCTAACRTGCAAAGCAGGCTTTGTGAAATCAGAAACCTCATTCAGAGTGAGAGGATCRATAAATTTCCGAAATCGTGCAACTGAGGTGCAAACACATCGATTTGACTCATCCAGTARATGAACAAAAGAAAAGTGTTTGAACACTGTAGATGGTTTGTAAAGCACCGTAGATATATTTCCGATATAAGACCAAGCAAAAACAA